>JAODAL010036735.1:0-41289 GCA_025379985.1 Phyllomedusa bahiana | reverse complement strand
CCGGGGGCAAAAGACTGTGCCTGCAAGGTGCCGGGGTTTTGCGCCTAAAGATGTGGTGAACACCTGGGTTGGGCGAAGTAAGCCTTTTTTTTTTTTTTTGTTTGTGTTTGGGTTTTTTTGGAAAACGGTGCCAACCAATAAACGCACCCTTTTGTTTGCCCAAATATAGATTTGTGGCCCGGGTAACCCTCCCATGGGACTAATCCCCTACACCTACATTCCGTGGGAAAGAAGTGAAGTAAAAAAGCCTTTCGACGGAGGGAGAAAACTGGGGGACCCTTCAACAAAGTCCTAAGTAATAAGTTAAAGGTTTTGACTTTTAACGTTAATTTTTCTGGTTTAGCCTTCCCATCCACCAAACGTATCGGGAAAGTAGAGTGACCCCTGTCACAAAAAGAAAGTCATTACATAACGTCAAGGGCCTCCTTTCCCCATTAAGGAAAATGGTACAAAGGGGTTTAAAGCAGCTTAAAGGGGATATCACTTTTTGCAGAACTCACCCCCCAGAATTTTGATACTTTAAAAGTGAAGGAACCTGGGGGACGGGTTTTTGGCTCCCCGCGGTAGATCATAAATGGAGTGATAACACTGATTAGAAAACCCTAAAAGGGGCAGCGTTCAAATGAACTGACACAGAGGGCAGGGGGGTAAATTTTTAAAAAAAACACCCACAGGAGACATTTTCCTTTTCATAATGTGTATGTCCCAACACAAAAAGGAGGAATTTTTAGCCAGCTAGCACCGCTATTCGAAGGACAACATGAAAAAAAATTGGTATGGGGATTTTAACTCGGTCATTTTGGCATGGAAGACAGAAAAAAGGGACCTTGACAACACCCCCCACCAGAAGACCTCACATTAGGGGATTTCTCTGCACCCTCATTTTGTGCGACCCGTGGAAAATTTCCCAAATCCAGAAGGCAGGGATAACTTTCCACTCCCACCCTCATAACACGTGGGTCTAGAAAAGATTACTCTCATGACACATTGCCTGGCCCAAGAGTGGAGGGACCAAATTAAGAATTTGTTTTACTTACCATGCCCCGTTTCCGCGACACTGCAGATAAAATACCACAGGCTCCGATACACTGAGATTCCCTTCGAAACTGACCAAAGATGAGGAGGTTTTGAAAAAATTTGCAGGGGGTGGACAGAATACCAATTTCCCAAGAACCATTTAGCCTCACCCCACTTTTATTGGGGCACGGCCAAGGTTTGGGGTTTTAGGGCATCAATGGGCCCAAGTCCCGGTTTAAGAAACATCCAAAGAAAAGGTGGAGGGGCTCAGTTTCACCGCCCCGGCATACAATAACTTCCTCTCCTCCCCATCGAGGCAAACAAGACGAAATGGGAGAACAAAACACATTTGACTCTTGGGTGGAAAAAAAGTAAATTCGAGACTAACTAAAAAGGGAAACCCACTTTTCCCAAAATGGGAAAAAAAACCCGGCAAACTACGCAAATTTGCTTGGGGGTTCCCCACCCCACGCCTCCGTACCCTATTGAAAATCAGGGAGGAGCAATCAGGGAAAGGGCGAAAAGGTTTTTTTGAGATCCTAGGGCATTCTATGAACGACTCTATGCAGCGAAGGGCTGGACCACCAAAATTCAAAAAACTGGCTAGGGAAAATCAAACTCCAGGCCTCTCAGAGTAGAGGCCCTGGGGAGCCCCAATATCGATTCAGGAGCTAGAGAAAGGCCCATCTCTGCCTCAAGAACAATACAAGCCCCGGGACCCGATGGAATCACAGGCGAGTTCTACAAAGCCTTAAATCTCAAGTCCTCCCCTACTCATATTGGCTACCTTAAACTCTATCTTACCGGAAGCACAATCCCACCAGACATTACACGGCATATATTAAAGTTTATCCCAAAACCAGGAAAAGAACCTCTATCGGCTGCATCCAACCGACCCAAAACCTTTAATAAAATGTGGATCTTAAAGCCCTAGTCTAAGATAATGGCAGACCGTACTGGCTCCAATCCTCCCGCGGATAGTCGGTGTCATCAAGTATGTTTCCGTCAAAGGTAGATCAGCGGTGGCATAACATAATAGAAAGTTCCTGCTTGTCCAGGACAAGGTCAGACGGCACCCCTACTTCACCCTTAAATGCGGCCTTTATAACGTTCTTGACACAGAAAAGGCTTTTGGACAGTGTTGGTCGTGGGGTTGCTCGACAACGTCCTGGACAAAATAGGCCTGTAGGACCAATACCGTGTTTTTTTTAAAATCCCATACACGATCCTCAGGGCTATGTATCATTCCGTTGTCATTTCCAAGACATTTGCTCTAGAAAGGGGGACTCGCCAGGGCTGCCCTCTGTCACCGTATCTATTTGATCTCGCAATTTGAACCACTAGCCAGATTTTGTGTTGGATCAAGATGTTTTTGAGGGCTTCACAATAAAGAACCAGCGAACTAAAGCTGGCATGTTTTTGCAGATGTGAACGTCATAGTTCTTTTGAAACACCCCGAGAGAGCCTCACGAGATATATTCCAAAGAACTCCAGTTTTATTAGTGAAAGTTTCAGGATTCAATAGAGTAATTAACTCCAAGTACTGAGATTCCTTAGAAATTTCGCAGAAAGCCAGGCCCCTCTCTTCAACCAAACTCTGTGTCCCATTGCAAATAGCCTCCACCTCCATCAAATATACATAGGGAAACACATAGGCAAAGTCTCCCACCTCCATCTACAACTGTAAACAACCCACCATTAATATTGAAAATAATTAGAGAACGGTGTACAATATGGAGACCAAATCTACCCCTTTCACTGTTTGCCCGAGGTCACTTATAATTCGAATGATGACTTCCCTAAACTTTTATACCCCATACAAACCATCCCTTCTACTGAAACTTACTGATGTCAAAATAATCCAATCCAGCTTTTAGCACAATTTATGTGGTCACGATAAGAGACCCAGAATTTCGTTAAAAAAACATCTACGAGCTCCCTTAAGTTTACGGCGGTGGACTGAATATCCCTAGACAATAAGTAGATAATAATCTAAGCCAGTGTTCCTCAGGCACTGTATGACTGTATTAAAAACACTTTCGATAAACCTCCAACACAGAACTGGAGTCGCGAATAGGTAACTCTCTATTGGAACCTAACAGCATTGTACACACAAAGTTTTGCTCATATCCCCCAGGATCTATATCCGCATACTCCTACGGGAACACGATAGCGACATGAGAGAAATTCAGTCGTAAGCTCTTCGAGACTCCCGCAAACCCTCACAAACATTATCCGTCCTAGTGGGCCATCCATAATTCCACAGTGGACTTTCACAATGGGCATTTCGCCCAGTGGAAAACTTTAGGTGAACTAGCCAATGCAGGCCAACTTATCGGCGCCTGATTATGCCTCATACCTCCTCCCTATCGAAGCTATATAGCAAATTTATCAGATCCCACCTTTTCCCATTTCCTCACATATTGCAAGTGAGATTGGCCTTTCTGAAGGCAAGGCGAGACATGCCATAAACCTAGAATTCCCCACAAATCCGTTTCGATACCTTATTGGGACCTGCGTCTAGTAGTACACGGTTCCCTGTCCACTACTCTAAGCGAAATTCGAGATCCGGTTGCCACAGGAACGGAATCCTCATCATTATCTTGCTGGGAGAAGGCATTCCTGACCAAGTACATTGCACAAACTATCCTGTTAGGGTTTGAGCGCTGTCCGCAAAGTCGGTGGGTACCGAAAATTGAGGGAGACACACTTTATTATTCATCCACCAAGCCATTTAAGGCTTTAAATACCCCCAGCATCCTAATTGCCCCCCCCCCCCCCCCCCCGCAGCCGAGGAAAACAGCCTGCCCCAAAGCGGCAACCCAAAACAGATCTTCCTCCCTGAGTATGATGGAACAGTCCTCGAATCGTGCAACGTTTTGGTCAGAATTCCACGACAAACTCAGCAACACAATGGGACATAATCGTGTCATCTACACCCAGACCTTTCTTATTCCACGACTTCTCAAAGATAGAAAAACCACACTTCCTTCCTACACCTATCTCCTTATAGCGGCAAAAAAATGCCTTCTATAACCACTGGCTAACGAACCAACGGTCCTCATAAATGTAGGGAAGTATGTGACCTTATTGGAAGCATTATTCTGCGCAAGGAAAGTGTAGAAGTGAGACTGAGCCAATGAGATCATCGATCATAAAGTTTTGCTTTGAGAAATGGTCCCCATTCATCTCACACTTTGATGAACCCGAGGAAAATAAATGCCCTTGTTTGCTCCGTCCGCTCGTCTACCAAATGGTATCTGGAGAGGGAATTGACGGGGTCTCTTGGCGCCCTCCAGTTTTAAACAATAACTAGATTTATATAACAGAGCTCCCCTTTCTCTTGGTATTATAGATTAACCACTAGTCAACTTCCTTCCTGAACATTTATTTATCACTTGCTATCAAATCAATAAACATCCTCTCATGATGACTCAATCATTATTCATGTCAAGCTGACCATCATTTTAGCTCAAGTCAAACCAAACCATCTCAACTAATTAGAAAATAATCTGAGGAAGGCCCTCAGCACAAAATCTGTCCAAAACAGAAATTTCCCCTTTATGCTTAAACCACGTGGATGGGAAACTCGAGGCCAGAGTTTTGTTTTTTATTTTCTCTCTCTTTCATTGTCTAGACTGTGAGTCCATAATTATTATATTATAAGTTATTGAGACCCGCATTTAACAGAGTTAACTTTATTGATTATGATGACATGCCTCTAACAATGTCTTTACAGATCTGGTTCTTAAGTATCAATTGAATACCATCAAAGTTTATTTCTTTTATAGTATATGTCTTCCACAATTTACCTTAATATACTCGGCGAATAAGCCGAATTTTTTTCAGCACAAAAGAAGTAGGCGAAAAATCTCCCCTCGACTATACTCTAGTGCACTTGTCTGCGCTCGGGCGCTGCGATGGCCCGCGCCGCAGGTACGCTTCAGTATAATATGCTGCTCCTCAGGAGCTCATTTAACTGATTGCCGAGAGTTAGCGCCCAGTGTCCAGGTCGCCTGCGCTGGCCCGGTGCACTGTCCCGATTCCTTACACCTATTGAGTTGGCGACTACCTCCGGAGCGCATATAGGTGAAGGGATACCACGCGGTGTGCACAGAGCTAGACGCTCCGTTGCTCCGCAGTGGACTCCGGCAGTCCGCAGACTCGCGGCTGAGTCTGTAGCTTCCCGGGCAACAGGCAGGCGTGCAATGACATCACGCTGCAATGCGCGGCCTTACGACGTCACCCGCCTTGTGCGTGAGAAGACCCAGGAGCTGTGCCGGAAGTATCGAGCAGCGGTGATCGAGGTAAGTGATATTTGTTTTTTTTTATTTTAGAGTATTATTGCCTACAGCCTGCCTTATTACCTGCCATATACTGACCTACAGCTGCATATACCTAGCCCCTATACCTGCCCTTATACCTGCCTAGCAGGGCTATGGCCTATACCGCCTACAGCCGGCCCTATACCTGCTCTACAGCTGCCTATACTCTGGACCTACATCTGCCAATACCTGCCCCTATACCTGGAATAACATGCGCCACTATACCTTGTCTAACAGCCTGCCCAATACCTGCCTATGGTGTGCCATATACCTCCTATGGTGCTATATATCCTGCCTATAAGCTGCTTATGTGGGGACATATACCTGCCTATTACCTGCTTATGGAGCCATATACCTGCCTATAAATTCTGCTTATGGGGAGACATATAACTGCCAAATTTGCATGCCTACTGGGGCATATACATGCCTTTTGGGACATAAAACCTGCCTATACCTGCAAAAGTGCATATAACTGGCCTATAATTGCCTATGGGACATTAAACTGCCTATGAATTTTAATGGTATCCATTTTCTTTTTTTTTTTTATTGTTTTATATTCAAAAGAGCTTTATTAACAGTAGTCATGATAGGACATAAGTGGTAAACAATACAAAATTGGAAAAACAAACAACTGGTAAACATGCGCGAGTTAAGTGAGGGATATTGAGCACATGGCCACAAAGTAAGATTATAGCAGTATGATAAACAGACAGTCATAAACGCTCAAGTATTAGCAATAAGTGAAAATCTATAAATCATGCCTGAGATCAATTGTCTCATGGAAGACGTCAAAATATCAACAAACCGACATAGTGTGGCCACCTTTGCAGGCTAGACAAACGATGCGTGTGTGGAGGAGAGTATAGACTGATTCCTGATGCGACTTCTAATGTCAGATCGTCCAAGACACTACCTTGTTTTCATCTAGTATCAATAATACCAAACCATAGGACAAGTGTCCTTGAACTCTCTATGTCGTATTGGCCTGTGTTACTATAAGCTGTAACAGAAGCCTCTAGACCGAGGCTGAAAAAAACCAAGATACGCCGTGGTTTAGAATCAGGGAAAGAGGGGAGAGAAGGGTGGTGGAGGTGGGGAACACAGTCGAATCCCCCTGAATCCAGGCACCAATAAAAATGGTGGCCCCGCTGAGCCTAAAAGAACGCAGAGGGAGGAGACTCATCCAACCAACTCAAGGTTGTAAATTTGGTATGATCTTGCAGAATCAGCCAGACACGCCCAGATTAGTATAAATCGCTCCGCTTCGTCGAGTGGATTCACTACGCAGCTCCTCCATTCTTGGACCCCCCCAAATCGTGTGGACTTCTCTACTACCAATCGGTAATTAGAGGGGGCATACCGTGGAACTCCAAAGCCTGGGAATAACGGCCTATCGCCGCATTTTAGGAGGATACAAAGCAGGTGAATGCATTCAAAACACGCGCTGAGGCAGTGCTGAATGACAAAAAGGAGTCATTACCCCGTGTCATTTGCGTAATCGCTCGCCGCAGATCAGTTGGATCGCATGTATAATCTTGATCCAAAAGGGCTGAAGGGAAGGACACTCCCACCAAATATGAACCATAGTTCCAGCTCCCTTCTGACATCGCCAGCAGTTGGCTGGGACCGTGGGGTAATTGGAGTCATGTAGTAGGGAAGGAACGTATTTTTGTTGGTTTGTAGAGATCCTGGTACCAGCTCTAGTTAGGATTTTTATGTAATTCATTTCTTGTAACCTGAACAGAACTGAGGTCTTGTGCACCAGAGAAATGTTTTGTTCCACCTCCTTACGTCCTGGAGAACTCTAGCCAGGTCCTTCTCCCATGCTAGTTGATAGTTGAGCTTCAGTGGGGCTGAAGGGGTCATCAGGAGGCTATAAACCTTGGAGATCAGGTGGTCAGAGTGTACCCTCCTTACACACCAAGTACTCAAAGGTAACAAGGGTCTGTGTATGATATGGGCAATACTAAATTGTGGCATAAAAAGCTATCTACAGCTGAAAGAGAATTCAGTCCTAGAGAATCGTGTTGAGATGGATCTGTGACAAGCTCAGAGTATAGCGGAACGAGTTCCCCTCAAAGAGGTCTTTAACCGTGGGGGGGGGACGGAGAGGCCCCTGCACTCAATTATAGCAAAGGGGATGTCTTCGTCTGAAGGGCGAACTGGGGAGGGGGGAGGAAGATTTCCTTTAAGCTGGGGTGAGAGTGCCTCCATGGGACAAATAATGTTTCATGGAGGGTGTGGGAATGCCTCATGGTACAGTCCTGTAACACGTCTGAAATTATCAGGTGGTGAAGGAGTATCAGTTGGTCAGTTTTTTCCGAATGAGTAGCATGGATGAGGAGTAAGCCAACGGGACGAAAGGTTAGGCCGACCAGGAAAAAGAGGGACCCCAAACCAAAGACCATTTCCAATCTGAGATCCCCAAAAATAGAGGAAGCTGCAATACAATGAAAGCAGCATCCAAATAGAGTTCCTACCTAAGTCTAGCAACAGGCAAAGGACAGGACGACGTGGCAATGGACCATAATAGTGGTCCCTGCATTCGGACCCATGACACGCCTACACTACGCGGCTTGTTTGTTTACTCCAAGCGCGAGTGTTGTTTAGGATACAGGCTATTCAAAAGTGCAGTGAGTCATGCCACAGCATCGAAAACATTTTGGAGACGAAAAATTTATTGCAAGTAAAGTAATAGAAAGAAGAAAGTGAGAATATTAGGATACTGTGACCTGCGGTAAGGTTGTAAGCCTTAAAATATATTCACGAGAGACGCAGTTGAACCTGGAGCTACTTGGCAAGCTCATTGCACTATCAAACCGAAATATACGGAAAGAAAACTCCCATTCCACACTTACCAAATCTGTTTTCACTGTTTGGCCCACAGACACAGTGTTCGCCTCCTTAAATAGATGTCGTAAATGTATTGCTCCAATCCACCAAGCTTAATCGACAACTTAAAAACCTCTACCTGCTCCTTCCAAAAGCTCTATCATCCGAGTCGAACAATTCCAGCGGTATTTAACCTGCTTCTTGTACCCAAACGCCAATTGAAATTAATATACAGCTCCCCGTCGCGTGTCTTGCCTACGTAACAGGATAAAGTTCATGTAATAAATCCGCTTGAGAACTCTTGTACATTGCGGGCCGTCCCCAATAATCTTTCAATACCATTCCAAAAATGGACCAAAGAGAAACGACTTATAGATTACAGGAAAACTATGGAATTAAACCACCAATGCGATACCCTAGTGCTCAACGGCAAAGTAAGAAGGAGAGCCAGAATTAAGTCAGTGCTATATTATCACGTAACCCAAAATCCGCACCCGTACGTCAAGGTACTACCAGGCTCCGATAGCGGGAGCATAGGTGAACTTGGTAGTAAGGCCCAAAAACCCATAATACCTATGCTCGGATCTTCCAGCCAAACGAATAACAACGGGAGAGACAAAACAGCACGTGGGGAGTCATGCAAATGTGTCACGTTGTAGCATAGATCCAATGAATGCGTTGAAAGTCATGAGCACGTGTGCCCGTCTTGTGCTTGAACCCTGAATACCTATACCCACAAAGGCAATATAAAAGAGTGTTTAGCCGGACCTGAGTAAAAAGCTCAATATCCCGCTCCGCACACCACTGCTATAACTTCGTTCGCTTGCTCCGGTTTTCCCACCGCTGACCACCGTGTCAGTCACGCATCTGAACCTCAAGAGAGTGCAGCCTACATTTGTTATAATGGATGTGCATTCGTCTGCATTTGATGACAATGTGTCTATTGACCTTTGAAAATACCAATATTAAAGTACCACCAACATGTACCTTATTTATTATACTACAAAATTCCATACTCTAACCGGAACGCCATTTCGTACATTTTAAAAACCCATCCTGTTTCATTCATTCAGAAGGTTTTCCTGGCAAGATAACAATTTGCTCCCACTTGAATAATGTCCGGATCCTGTAATATAAATCATCTGGTTTTTTTGCGTATGCACGTCCGTGGAGAGATGAGTACCCCGTATTACATGTACTTGACGTACCGCTATGGTAAAGGCCATATTGCCCCTTCTGTGTGAGTTGTTACGGGATCCATCTTGGCTCACATTGTTTGTCTCATACGTTTCCGCATCCTTTTCCATAACTGAGGTAGTTCACCCCGGTGCGCCTTCTGCTACTGGAACGCCCGTCCAGCCCCAAACCCTCCCACCCTTGTTTTTGCCGTGCTGAACGTCATGCCAAAATTTATTGTGTGAGGTCCAGTCAGGAAGTCCCAAGTCCGCATAGGTCACTTGTACCAACTCTAGACCGAGTGTTTTAATGCCGATACCTGGAATCCTGGGGGGCGTACTTTTTTCGCTGCGAGGGGAGGTGGGTGGGCACAGAGAAACAGGCGTGAGGTGTTTGTGGAGCTCTCTCTTTGCTAATATGAGTTAAGAATGATCCTCTTCAGCTTCTCGAGCTGTCAAATATTACCCTTGTGTTTAAGTAGATGACATTTGTCAGTTGTAGTGGTCATTATGGATTCTTTGTCTAGGTTAGATTAATGCCCTGGTCTCTCGTTAAGATTGTCCCCTTACATCGTGTGTGTCACCCGGTGGGTTGGGATTTTATGTGAAGATTGGTTAAGAGTGACTTAAGTAAAATTATGAAAAGTTACAGTAGCGATATACCTGTATTTTAGCTAACCATTGTACTGTTTGATAAATAAGATAATGGTCTCATGTAAGTATCCAACTTTATAGTTGGCGATAGTAAGTATCCGCACGTGATTCCCAATTCTTTATACGCTTCTGCAAATGTCCCTAGTCTTTCAGTTCTAATACGCCAGCTATATGTAGAATTTTATATGATATCTTTAGCTAGGTTTCTTGGCACCGTTCAGAATCTATAGAAGTATCCTAACGCCGAGTTGCACGATACTGACAAGGGATTTGACTTTTCTCGCTAATTGCTAGTAATGGACCGTAAAAGCAAAAAATGCATAGTTAAGTGTACATACCAAAACTATTGTTCAAGGGATCTTATTTTAGCATGAATTGGACGTATTCATGTTATTAAGTAGAATAAAGGAATGACCCCTTATGTTCATGTACCGGTGTACTGCCGCCCCTCGAGGGGTGTTTGCCATAGGAGATTAGTAAACACCCCCTACGATTGTCTTTGCCATTCACCGTTTGTTTAATAGTTCTTAATGTCGCTTGACTTCCTAGTATATTTCGAGACATAGACTAGCTAGCCTTTGCCCTAATCCGTGTCCGATTTAACGTCAACAGTCGAGAATAAACACTTATTAAAATGTGACAGACTCTTGTACGGTATTGATGATCTGTCCGATACTCAGTCTCAATTGGCCACTACATAAACTGGTGGTGGACGAGAGAGTGTTCATCTAGGTGCACCGCGTGGTAAGTCGTTGAACAAATAAGTGGATATTAAGTACACAGAACTCACGCCATGTATGACCTTCCCGTCAATAAATAGATTACGCTGTTGGGAGTTTTGACTAAAGGCCTCCAAGTAAGAGGTGGCACTCTACGCCTCTATTGAAGGTATTGTCATACCCCATGCACGTCCACGGTGTTTCTATGGTAACAATTTAGAGGCGTGCCAAGAACCTTCTAGACGAAAGGTACGTCACTCATTTTCTTTACTTTGGAGGTCGTGCTTCGTGTGTGCTGTTAAATAATATGTCGGCCTGCACCAAACCGAAAGACTACGACAAAAATATGGAGAGGTGAACTGTAAGTGGAACCAGCAAAGTATTGTCCAAACGACATCTTATTACTCTACTAATCAAACTCTTAGTGTTGATATGTACAACCATCACCAAAGTTCGTTACGGCTTCTGCTTGAATATCAACTAATATCGAATCATGCTTTTAACCAAACTATTAGGTGACCCTGTTTACTTGTACGCATGAATAGCGCTTCGCCATGCAGTTTTTATTAAACACAAATCTTATCACTCGTTGATATAAAAGTACAACCATTTGATTCCCGAAGTACGTCCATTCATCAATTACCTCAATAATTAGAACAACGCGCCTTCAGATACGGTTAGCCGCTCTCCCCAATACGATCCTAACACATAAATAAAGCCATATTCCCCTGCCTTCGTGGGTTTCCAACCAAAGTGTTCTACCCTGCCCATTCCCCGTGCCATCGTTGTGCAAATCGATATAAACACTGTTACCATCAAGACCACTAATGCATATTTCCCGTAGTAAAGTGATACCTACTAACATTAGCTGGGTTAACACCATTTAACATTCATCCTCTAGATACTATCTTTGCCCCTCCTCACAGTTTCCACCCTACCGACAGCGTTTCCTTACGCCTCCCCAATCCGCGCTTACCCTTTTCCAATAAAACAAAAATCGCCCAAACGTCCCTACTCCTCATCCTAAAACGACCCAGTCTGTCTAGATAAAACACTATATTACAATACTGTAAATAACATCTGTGTGAAATTTTTTTTGGAGTGCAAGCCTGTACTGATCCTATGCTATAGACCTATATTTGAAAAACCAATCGTTACTGTGCTTATACGTCGTTAAAAATGACCGACATTCAGAATAAATTAAATTATTTTACAAAACACGCCCATATTATTAAACAACAAAAACCAACAGCGATTTATCCCCCGAATTCCTGAGTAATCCAATCAGATAGAAAGCAATAGATTTTAATTATGTGCATATTTGTAATGTCGCAAGAACGCAGATCTACATCCATTTTCTGTTTAACTATTAGAATAAACATTATTGATAGGACATGGGGTGACTGGATATTTTCTAGTACTTTCATCTAGCATTGATGTTGTAGTCAGTGCACATGATTTGGGGCCGTTCCGAATCCACTGTGATTGGTTTGATTGAGGGTCTCTCTTTTTTCTGCTCTATGACTGACCCCGGATTGAATACATACTGGTTCTACTGAGTTGTCCTTGTCTTTTATAAATTGGGTTAGCATCTGATTGGTTAGTGTGTGGGTTCTTTGGTCGGTTTGAAAATGATGAAAAGTCCCTAATACACACTACGATCACTAAATTTCCTTTCTCGTTATAGCTAAAATCTGTGAGCAAATGTGTGCCGTAGTGTTGGATTGGTGTGTTTTGTGCGCTCCTACCTCCACTGTGATCCACCTGAAGATGTCTACTTATCATGATGCTTCCATTTGGATATACACCTCCCTGATAGTTAAAGCGATTGTTTTATAATATACTTAACATTAACAATGATGAGTGAGTATGGGTTAGTGTCTCTGTTTTGGGTGTTAGAATTATTGATTACTTTTCTGTGGTCATTATTATGTGTAGTGTCTCCTTTATTCATTTCATTAATAAAAGTTTCCATTTTATTTTGTGTGGGTTATTGAATACTGTAGGAGGTGGCGACACTGTGTGAAATATGGTCGCTACAGTATCACCTGCGCTACGAAACACCCTTGGGGCAATTATGACACCTGTCCTAGGAGTAAAACTTTATATGATATGCCCATACATGCAGGTCAGAGCCGCCCCTATCAGTTTAATAAAGTAGTGACACTGGAAATATAAAAGTGGAGCTCGATTGGTTTTCTATGTACAAAAAGAAAAGTTTTTTAGTGGACCTAGACAGTTTTCATGTCCAAATTTAGAGTAGAACCACCTCAGCTGTTCCAGTGTAAACTCCTTCCTTGCTGCCACCAGTCCTTGATGAGGACTACATGCCACCTTCCAGGATGTTTCACATACGCCGTTGACCATGACCATTATACCTACTGCATGCCTTATTTGACCACAATGTACCTTACTGTCCATTTAATGGCAGCTGCATGCCCACCAACTCCTACCATTATAACCACCACCTTCACCAAAGGAGCCCTGGACTGTGCTGCTCATATCTCCATCTACATACTTTATTACCTCACTCATCTTCAACATATCTAATGCGCCCGAACCACGTGATTCACATCACCTGCTTCCCGCGCAAGAGTCGCCCCACGTGACTTAGGAAGTCAGGTGACATGTCACGTGCGGTGATGAGGTAGACGGACCTCGCTGACAAGGGACGACGGGTGATATAAGTGTGAGTAGGAAGGTAGGAGGACGCTGCTGGCGGTGTAGGCGTCCCGCCTCTGTTCCGGAGTGATAGGCTGCAGTAACCGCCTATGTAATACACACAGTCCAATGACCCTTCTAGGCGTGTTTCCTTCAGGGATGAGGGAAGCCTTTCATACACAGACATGGGACGTCTTTGTTTGCTTTATTAACCCTTTGAGGGTCTTATGTGACTGAAGACATTTGGGGCATTGTACCAAGCTGGGATATAGAGCCTGACTGGTGCCCGTGACATGAAACCCTGCAATGGAAGTGTGGGCATTAGCAATGTGTCACAGGTCGGTTTGATGATAGCCCTATGGTGCCTGTCAGTTTTTTAATGCCTAGTTCAGACATTGCATTGTTCTGCATTTGTGATACGTTTCAGAGCACAAAGTAAAGCCACCTGCGTTATAAATTTGGAAGAAGAAGGTGAAGCTCTTAGTAAACGTGAGTTAATTAAAAACCCTTGTTCACATTGAACGTTCTGTGTAATCTGCTGGCAGCAGTTATAGATCAGGAGCTCGGAAGACTGCTGTATAGTTTTGTCAGTAGAATTTGTCATTTATTCCTTTATATCCCTGCGTAATCTGGGTTAAAGGGGTTGTCTCGCTACAAAGAATAGCTTGTCAAATTTAGGGAAACACAAAATAAAGACATTTTCCAAATAATGATTAGCTATTGTTTCACTGTTTTCCCTAAGGATATACAAGTGAATTGATGATCTCCCTGGCTATTTAGTCCCTCAGTAACAGACCTGTAACCAATCCTCCCCCTGCTGTTTGTTCTATTGGATAGCATTGAGTGAAGTCATCACACAGTTGTCTCAGCCGTGTCCTTGCTGCGTGAGCAGTAAAAAGCTATGTAAGTTATGTAAAATGAACAGCACTGTAATTAGGGCCTTTGTTTGGGGTAATCAGAAAAGAAGTCCGTGTTAGAAGTTAGAGAAGCTAATCTGATCTAATTAGCAACTGAAAGCACAGCACAGAGCAGTACATGCATGAATCTTAAGCCAAATATAAGACAGTCATTAACCAGGAAGTTGACAGAGTTATTTCATTCATGCACCTTTGAAACTCTGTAATGGGAGACAACTCCTATAAGGAGTCATGCTAGGAGGACTAATCGAGTGATTGAACAGCCTGCCTTCGTACAGTGATCGACAGCTGTCAAACACGAGAGTAACCCTGGCCCACGACTTCCCTAACCCACATTAAGCAGGGATTAAATGGATCATAAAATACAAGTTCTACTGAATCTTTCCCCACAAAATAATATATCAACCTGTTCAGCTCTTCCTACTCTATATGAAAAACCACACAACTTGGTTGTACGATGTCGCTCAAAATGCACCAGAATAAATATCAGTTACCACTATATCATATATATATATATAAATATAAAGATATATAAATATATATATATAAAATATATATGAGGTTATATATCAGTTAATTAAGTAGACGCTAAAGACATAAAGGTTTGTAGTCAACTACAATAATAAACACACACTCCTGCAGAAGTAGGCTAAAAGATATAACTATAGTGCTAATTATATCAGCGCAAACTGTCGGTCACTGTATGTGGGCGGGATAAGCTGGATTCTCCCTGTTTCTTCTGGAGTCCTGCTCTTTGAGTAGCAAAAATCACCTGACGGGGTCACTTTAATCCCTTAAAGGGGTTGTCTCACTACAAGGATTGTTTTTTTGTTAAAGATCTTGCAAAAACAGGATCACTTGCAAATATGTGTCCCATTAACAGTATCCTACCTAAACCTAAGAATATCCCCTCTTGTATGGTCTGGCATCATCTCCTCGCCTGTCGCTATAGCCTTACAACCTGAACAATCTCTCATGAAGAGGCTCCAGCACTGTTGCTATAGTCTACAGAACCTGGCTTCTACGCAGTGCCCCCCCCGCCCCCCCCCCCCCACACCCCCCCCCCCCCCCCCCCCCCCCACATCCTCCCCCCCCCCCCCCCCCCACCCCCCCACCCAACCCACCCCCCTCCCCCTATGGAAGCCTGTAAACACGCCCCTGAATTCAAAGTGAAACCAAGAAAACAGGACTGAGGTAAGATGAATCAATGTAGTGAGACAACCCCTTTAAGTCCCAGGCCTGACATGGCCTTAATGACCAACTACATTTTGTAGTTTTTCCCTCCCTGTATTTCAGCTTTTGCAACTCTTTAATTTTTTCCATGATGCAGTTGAATGAGGACTTTTTTTTTGCAAGACAAGTTGTATTTTTTAGGGGAGCAATTTGAGTTTGCATATTAAATATTGCTTACGTTTTAATAATGACATTTTGTAGCTTAAACATAAAAAGGCCTTCTGCATTTTTATTGAATTTTTTAAAATTCTTTATACCATTCAACATTTCACCCCAAATAACCCATTAGATTAATTCTACATGGTTTTTATATACGAACAGTTGGGATATCTAATATGTGTATTTTTTTCTTTTCTGTGTAATGTATATACAATAAATATTTTTCCACACTTTTTTTTTGTTTTTTCCTTTAAAAAATAAAATAAAAATCCCATTATGGAATAATTATTGTACATATTTTTTTTACACTCAGTAATGTATTAACATACTTCTGTATACTACTACATTACATTGTCAGTATGACACAGGCTGCAGTCAGGGCAACCTGTGTCATACTGACAATACAGACAGCCCTGTTGCTACTCTAGGTACCCAAGGCTGTCTGTATAGATATTTCCCAGGCTTCATGACCCAATGGAGCACGAGATCCCCTTTGATTATCTAATTGGTTAATTAAACGCTGGGGATCGGAGGCGTCCTCCGGTCCGTGGCATTTTTTTTTTTTTAAATATGTTTATTGAACACCTCAGATTATATGGCAATACAATAAGACGTAATTGATTACAGTATATAAACAACTTGAATCTCAACTAAGTATGGAATAAATGGATAACATCACCTTAGGCATCATTTCCTCTTTTTCTTCTAAAAGTGTACAAAAGTAACTAAAAAAAAAACCAAAGTAAGTAATATGACCATGAAGCCAAGGAAGGGGTGTATAACTCCCTTTGCCCAAGTCATTATTTGTATCCCATTCTTGACACATAGGACGGGTTGGGACCTCGGAAACGTCTATGAGGCTTAGAGACTTTAGGAATTTCACTCTATGTGTTAAAGATTTAGCAATCTTCATCGTTCCTTGGTGACCAGAATTAGACTAACACTTGACTTCAGGCATAATTTTAACCATAACGACTATAAACCAAAGTAACAAGTCCATCAGTTCATCTAATCATTTGCGAGCGGTCCGTGGCATTAACAAAGACTACTCTTAGGGTATGTTCACACGATGTACTGCGGCGCGTACATCATGTGTTTCGGGATTAGCGCGCACACCTGAGGCGCGGTGGGTTCGGCAGCCTACCGGCCCCATAGACATTCATTACTCATGGCGCGTAATCGCCGCAAGTAATTGACGTCACTTATCTCCCCGCGTGCACAATGCGATCGTATTGTACGAGCGGGGAGAGGAGGTGTAATCTATAGTTCTCTATGAGAGCTGGATTACCGTAATTATGGGGCGCATTTCCCCTCATATTAAGCACAGTACGCGGCGAAATACGCCCCAAAATAAGCCGTGTGAGCATACCCTTAGGCCGTGTTCACACGGCTTATTCAAGACGGAATTGCGAGCCAGTTTGCGCTTGCAAATCCGTCTTGGGGGCGGGGGCGCGGCCCGCTGGCCCCATAGACTTGCATTATCCACGGCGCGTATTGCGCCTGAATAATGTACAGGTCACTTTCTCCCCGCCCGGCGGATTCGCCGAGCTGGGAGGAGCGACGGAATCCACTGTTCTCTTTGAGAACGGTGGATTACCGTAATTACGGTGACGGATTGGCGCCGTACTGCAGCGCAAATCCGGCGCGCAGTACGGCGCCAATCCGCGCCGAAATAAGCCGTTTGAACGGCCCTTTAGAACAGAGCTGTTAGCTACAACTCCATTCCTAGCCCGGTTGTGTAACTGGGAGCCACAAAAACCCCTTGTCCTGCAGAAAGATGATTTGCACTGCCTGACGCCAAATGGCAGCAGGTCGTTAATGGGTTAAATGACTAAACCATTCCTAAATCTGTAAAATTGCTATTGCAGCCCCAGTAATAATTTCCTCCTAAACCTATCATAATGAATGTATTATAGCGCTAGACACAAGAATACCAATGATGTACAGTTTATTTGGTGCCACTGAGATGTTGACGTTTTAAACCAATAATTCCAGCAGTGGATTTTGATGACTTGTTTTTATGCATGTACTATATTGAGCTGACATTGTTTCTATGGCAGGGGTATGAGCAGATACGCAGGCTGTTGGGGCCAACCCTTTCATTTCTGTGTGTAATTCTTACAGGATGAAGCACCTCACATCTCTCTCAGTGTGCCCCCATCTCTGGCGCTCAATACCATGCCCTCTCTCTGAACTCCGACTGGATTTTGTTTTGCCGGGTGGTCAGTCTTTTCGGTAGGTTCTTGGTATTTTTGGGTTGTTTTTTTCACCAGTAAAATTTATTCTTGAGAATGAATAGCTGTACTACTTTTCCTCCTGCTTGTGACACAGTAAATCACTGGGAAATTTGGAAGCATAGCTCCTGCAGCCATGAATTGGCCTGGTCCTTCATTTTCTAGCTTTGTGTGTAACAAATCACCAGAGTATTACAGCAGCAGTGTGGATGATATGTTAAAGGGATGTTATCGTTTCATTAAATGGTCTTCAGAATAAGGGGACAGTGAAAACAAGCAACTTTGCAATTGGATGTCATTAGCAAAGCTGCCTTGTTCTCACAGTGTCCCTTATCTTGTGTTTTTATTTACACTGATATCCAGTGTGGGTCTAATCCCTCCTGATCCCTCCTCCTTGCATTTCACTAGCTGAGAGCTCATTTACATTCTGTACAGCCCCTGGTTCCATTCATGGGCTGTACAGAATGACTCAGAGTTAGGGGCCGTAGCATTTTTCTGTCTCCACACCTAGCAGAAACAGACTGCAGCAGATTGTACAATGAGAAAACATGACAGTTTTGACCCTGTGCCTAACTCTCCTGCATACACGCAGATCTGTGCCATTCTTAGAAAGCTGTAATACATCTCCAGCTGTGAGAGATCAGTGCTCAGATTAGATTGAATGCAGCCTGTGGTATGTATACAGCTATTATAAAATAAGACTGATAGGGAGAGACACAGTGACATGTGGACTCAGAGGGGAGGGGGGGGGGGAGTCGCAGGCCAGCAGTGAAGGGGGATGATGTCAGCGAGCTGGGAGGGGAAGAAACGCCCCTGCATTCACAGAGCTGGGAAGCTCAGAGCAGTGTGAATGAGCCGAAGTAAGGAAGCGATACATCCCCTTTAAGAAATCTTATCCACACTCTGCGGAATAAAATCTACGGTGCAGATTTTAAATGTGCAAATGTCAGTTTCTGTTCCAGATAGCACATGGACTTGGTAAATGTTCCTCATTTGATTTCAATTAGAAAGTCAAATTCGGCAACAAATCCGCAATGAAAGTTTATTCCTGCAGATTTTGAAGTTCAATTCTAGGTAATACCTTGAAAGGGTGGATTTTGAATACATTCATTTTAATCTATTCATCGACACTTGCATAAGCTGCAAAAGATCTATCTGCAGACAGATGTTTCAGGGTCTTTGGCCTTCATCCGTGGAGACTTTTCTGGCTTAATTCTCCAGTCATGTTTTAAGGCTCTTGACTGGGTTGGATGTGGCTGAAGGGGCTCTACCTCTAATTCCAATAGGTGGCACAAGAGACCTAGTTCTCTCCTGAAGCTTATATGCATGCTTGATTTTCCCTAAGGGCTCTAAGGGGAACATGTATGAAGAAGGGCTAGGTCTAAGACTTTTTGTTGCCCATAGCAACCAGTTAGAGCTCCTCCCATTTTTTAGAGCACTGTATGAAATGAAAGGGGAGCTCTGATTGGTTGCTATGGACAACAAAGAAAGTCTTAGACCTGAAAAGTTTTCATACATGAGATCCTAAGTGACCTGTAAGGGCTTGTTCACACGATGCTTTTGTGATGCGTTTTACGGATCCGTAAAACGGATCCAACAATGGTCATTGTGATTTCCATAGCTTTCAGTGACAAAAGCGCATCACTGTTCTCATGAGAGAACGGCGATGCGCTTTTGAGAGCTTTCCTCTGCTGCGTTTTGCGGATCCATCTTTAGAAATGACATGTCATTTCTTGTTGCGTTTTACGCAACAGAAGTCCCCATAGGAAACAATGGGATCCGCTTTTGCGATGTGGAAAGCGGATCCCAAAGCGCAGCAGAGATTTGCTTAAAGTTGTGATCCGCTTTAACATGCTGAAAGCGCACTGGGGATCGGAGGTGCCAGTGAAAGAGGTTGCTGGGATCGGAGGTGCGCGGGGCTGCAGGGATCGGAGGTGTGCGTGGCTGCAGGGATCGGAGGTGAGCGGGGCTGCAGGGATCGGAGGTGAGCGGGGCTGCAGGGATCGGAGGTGAGCGGGGCTGCGAGTGGCGAATCGGAGGTGAGCGGGGCCTGCAGGGATCGGAGGTGAGCGGGTCTCCTGGGAACGGTGGTGAGCGGGGCTTCATGGATCGGTGGTGAGCGGGGCTACAGGGATCGGCGGTGAGCGGGGCTACAGGGATCGGTGGTGAGCGGGGCTGCTGGGATCGGCGGTGAGCGGGGCTGCAGGGATCGGAGGTGAGGGGGGCTGCTGGGATCGGCGGTGAGGGGGGCTACAGGGATCGGCGGTGAGCGGGGCTGCAGGGATCGGAGGTGAGCGGGGCTGCAGGGATCGGAGGTGAGCGGGGCTGCAGGGATCGGAGGTGAGCGGGGCTGCAGGGATCGGAGGTGAGCGGGGCTGCAGGGATCGGAGGTGAACTGACAGTGTTCCTGCTTGGCACAGCCGAGCTGACAGTGTTCCTGCTTGAGAGAGAGAGAGATCAAAATGCATTCGGAATACAAGCATAGAAAACTGATCCAAAGCAGCATAAGCTGTTGCGTTTTTCGGATCCGCTTTTCAGATGCAGTTTTCAGTGGTAAAAAAAACGGATCCGTAAAACGTATCGTAAACGTCGTGTGAACAAGCCCTAAGTCTTTCTACACGTTTAGGGCTTGTCCATACGGAGTTTACACTCCGTGTTACAAGCGCTGTAGGGATCCGTCTTGGGGTCTGCTTTGTCGGTCCCCAAAACGGATCTGACAGCAGTGAGAGTCTCACTGCTCGCTGCGCTGAACACGGCGCAGCGTTCACATGAGGGATCGCCGCTGCGTGTTTCAATAGCGCAGCTCAGCTCCGTCTTGAAAATAATTGCATGTCATTTCTTTTCAAGACGGAGCTGCGCTATTGAAACACGCAACTGCAATCCCTCATGTGAACGCCGCTCTGTGTTCAGCGCAGCGAGCAGTGAGAATCTCACTGCTAATTGTTTAGATCCGTCTTGGGGACCAACAGGGCAGACCCCACGACGGATCCCTTAAGCGCCTAAAACACGGAGAGTCAAAACATGCCTAGAACACAGCCTTTATGGGTCCTCCTCAGGGAGAAACTTTACTCCCTCTAGAGCTACATCAGTTGAATAAACAATTTGATGTAACATAATTGAGTGATAAAATAATTGATTGTATCTCTAAACACATTAGGGTACATTTATCAATAAAATTTTGCCATTTCTCAATAGCTGAGGCATATCCTTCTATTGATGTGCTCTGTCTTAGGCATGTACACCACGGCCGTTTTTTGGAGCATTTCCATTCCCTCGCACCAACAACCTCATCCAAACCCAAACCACATCAAAACACCTCCGCGCCTGAAACACGCTTCTCAGACGAGGTTTTTTGACGAGGCTTCTGAATCAGGATTTCTGGATCAGGAATAACTCTGAGGTAATTTACCCCATATATATATACACAAATTCAATAGCCAAGCACAACAAACATGCCCAGAAAACATCCAAAAACCTGCGCCCTGCAACGCGCTTCAAGAATTGACATGACACTTCTTCTTTCTTTTTTGCTGTATCCAACATAAGGGCTTCTGTTTCACAATATGAAAAAGTTAAACTTCTGTTGATGCATGTATGTTGATCTTACACCCTGGTGAGACTTAGCTTGGACAGAGGCAGCTCACCTATTCTTCACAGTGTAGACAAAGGGCTTGTCCCCCCAACGACGATCCAATTTGGCGTAGCTATTAACGGATCCGGAACTTTGAGAAGTGTAAAGCAAATCCGGAAAGAGCGGCTCACAGAAAAACGCAACACTCGATACATTATTTTGGATCCGTATTGTAAGCTTTTTCACTTGCCTTTCTACGGATCCGCCTTTCCCGGATACGTTATTTGAGGAAGGAAAAATCTCATCCATCCCTCTGCAGCACCTCCCCAGCCATCCAACCCCGTCCAGTCGTTTGCCAGCCAACTGCCATTACTGTCACTCTCACATTCAGGATGCTAAGCGCCGCTTGATACGTACCACGGAGTGTGGAGCGCTTTTGACATGCCACACAATGCGGACTCCCATTCTTGTCCTACATGATGTTGGCCTTTCACTTATAAGCGTAAACACACGAAATTAGAAATGACATGTCAATTTTAAAGTCAGTACATGCGTAAGCGAGTGCAGTTACATAATGTAGCTCCTAAAAGTCGCAATACTGGCGATCTCCCGTGAGAACAACGATGCCTTTGCCATGTAGAAATCACAGTAATCACGACTGACAATTGTTGTGATCTGTTTTGCAGATCAGTAAAAACGGATCACAAAATAAAACGTCATGAGTATAACAAGCCCTTACAGTGGATATGTTGTCCTAGGTACGCACGCTAACAACACCCTAAAACAAAAGTAGAAAGAAGAGACCTGATCTGGTCTGAGAACAGTTACATCATCAGAGCTTCCAAGGGAAAACTCCTTAGGCCTCCATCTGACCAATATAACCCTAATCTAACAATTTATCTGTAACACTCGGAGCTTTCATGACATCTGTGCTAAACCATTGAGTAAAAGACCAGAGTGGGGCGTCTCTTATCAATACCGATCTCATACAGCTATCTAAAAAGATTGCGCTATATTTATCCTAATCTCTTGATAAATCTGTAGCAGATTTATACTGTCTTAGCTCTAAGCTTTATTACCTTACTGTATCCTTGGCTTACTTTATGCCCCTAAGATTGTTGGTACACGCAACAGCAAATGCGCCACCTTTTCCATGAAGCACACCAATTTTTACTAGCCGTGCCAACACTTCATTATGATCAGACAGAGGCTACAGAAGTATCTAAAGACAGTTTAAAACACAAAATAAATGTGGTGTAAAGCATGTAAGTGCAAATTGCCCCAGAATTCTGGGGTAAATGCTAAAATAAAAGGGTTCATGCATTATAGGGGCATATTGGAGATCTGACTTTAATGTTCATATTTTTTTTTTTTTCCTTTGCAACTATTTCTAAGAGGCGAGAAAGCCTGTCTCTGGGTACGGACCAGGGTATTACATGAAAGCGGAGTTTGACTCTGACCAAAAGAAGACCAGCTTGTGTAAACAGTATAGCCAACCAAGGACAACAGGACATTAAACTGGAAAAGAGAATTCAGAAGCGGCCTGCCAAACGAAAGCTGCCCCATACAGTCCCTGAACAAATAAAACAGGGAAAAGAGGAGGAAGCTAAAGATAATTGCACTTTAAGTACCGACTGTAAGATAAGTGGCAGTGACGTTTTACAGGAGTATTTCCAGTTACATGTCAGTCTTCAAAGATACTCTCCAATCAGTGGGAGAGTACCTGAAACAGTAACTATTCTGAAGGTAGCCTACGCGATTACCAGGTAATGATTCTAGAGATCGAAAGAAACCCAGCCACAATTGCAATATTCCTTCGCTGTCCAACAGAATATGTTTCATCTGCCATTCCTGTTCACATTATATTTATCCATTGATTATTCTATCTGTCATTCACAGGGCTGAGTTGTATTCGCAAGCAAAGGCCCCGAACTCCTCAGTTTATCCCAAACCTCCGACTCTTGACTCCCTCCATACATGAGAGCATGTTCTAGGATATAGCACCACACCACTGACAAGCAATTAGTGGTAACTCATGTTTAGAACATTGATTTCAGGCTCCACATCTCACCAATCCACTACACAGCTTTGAGACTACATCGAAAGAATCACACACTATCATTTCACAGACCTATCATCTTACCTATTTTGATATGTCATAAATGCGACCCATTGCAAGTACATTTAGCATACTGCCTAGTTGCTATGCAGATATATTTCCTGTAACTGCATTGTTCTGTTTTTTTTGCTCCTAAATCAAACTATTTATTTTTATTATTTTTGTTAGTATGTGGAAAAATCCACCTTTGTGGTAAATCCCCTTTTTCAACAGTGCCTGAATCCCACTTCCTGGCACTGATCAGAATCAAGCAGGTCTGACCAAGAGAAGTCTGACACCCCAGTTCATTCTACCACGTACCCAATTTTTTGGTGTCCGACTGCCTTGGAAACAAGATCCAGAGCTTTTCTATCACCTCATCCCCAAAAGATGGTGACATGTGCTTGGGTTTATGTTACACAGAGGGGACTGTGGAGGCCAATACAAAAACTCTACTTCATCTTGTCATCATGAACCCCTTCCTTACTCCAACCATAGATGTCTGGCTTTAGTCGTTGTCCTGCTGGAACATTAAGTTTGTCCTTTCATACCATAACTACGCGAGTGTAAGGATTAACGTCATCTTGTCTCGTTCCCCACTCGCATATAGTAGACATCATTGCAGATTAAACTATCGAATCCAGGTCAGTATCACGAAACAAACTGTCGGCTGTCACCACAATCCTATAACATCAATTGCTTCTATAACGAGATTGAAGTTGACGGCTTATTCAACCTTTTTCATCGGGTCACCATTCCAGACTTGTGTAAGTGCGTGTATGCATAGTGCATGCCATGGACGACATGTGATCACCCTATCTTACGTACGACCTTATGAGCCTCCTCCACTGCTGTTCGTTGTATTTAGAACTGATCGCACCTTGTGATGAAATAATAATCTTTATCTCCCTAATAGCGTCCAACGTCTTGATTCCGCACGTACAACACTCTACAGCAAAAGTCCAGGATCAACCTTTACCGACATTACACATTAAAATGAATGCTGACGAGTGAACACAAGGTGTGAGTAGCCTAGTTCGTCGCAGAGCTTTACAATCCTATTAGTCGGTGTATCTGGAGTGAAACTCAAACGTACGCGAAAGAGCCAATTTCATGTACCGGCCATGTTTCATAAATAGGGGGTGGTTTACATGAAAATGGATGAACCTGACCACCCAGACTGTTACACTATATACAGATAACGTGCCTGTTGAGTGCCCAAGTGCAGGGAGAGACAAATGTGTGTGATAGGCCAGATAGGGATCTTAGTTGGGCCGAGACTTGAGAAATGTATTCACAGTGCCCTATTAAAACGTGAGGGTTGTGAGTGTGCCAGATCGCCACGCTCGGACAGGCATATTATCCAGAGAATTGGTGCCGCTCGTGTGAAATCTTGAGACTGGCATGGAGGTTTACGGCAATATTGAATAGTGTAACCTGATATCAACACAGAGCGGAAGAGCGGGGGTCGGAGCGGGTTGTGATTGAGCCAACATGATATTTCCCCCGGCCTGGGACTCACCTCTTGAGCTTTTGAATGGACGATTACAAATTCACAAATCTTATAGCTGACTCAGGGACCTCACTGTATGCAGTTTGGTAATTTCATTGGCGCAGAGAGACGCTATCATGTAGCTGGATATGATGCTGCTGTCTTGGTATAATCTTCATAGCTGCTCGAACCAGTGGCCTTTCCGCTTGGGAATCGACTCCTAACGCCAAACACTGAGCTGATTTAGGACATTATAGAACTAGGTAGTCTAATTTGCAAAACGCTACAGGCATCGTTATTGAAAAAAACATATTTTAAACATCAAAAACTCTCCTGATACACAAATGTGGAGTCTATGAATTTGTTCATGAGAAATCTATCGGCCCCATCCCAGATCCATCAAAGAAGACCTCATACTGATCTCAATTATTAGCATAGTGGCAGCCATCATTTCTGCTCAGAGTGAATCGACTTTCCATGCAATCTAGTAACACACTGAGGACCACGGTTTCTTGTTCCCCTGAAGAATGCTCCTTTGGCGTATCACCCGTGTGTTAACCCCTGTCCCATGAGGAAACGGTGATCCATATTTTCTGGTGGTGGGAGTGTCAGTCACTAGCACCGCAGTCCACACGGATGTACAAACGTTACGAATGACTCTGACGTGACACTTGTTTGCTTCATCCACCCTCCTCTTAAACGTGCCTGGGGTTGTGTGGCAAGATTGAGATTACGGTTCCGCAGGGTAATGTTTTACAAAGAAGCGGTCATCGTGTGTGATGTAACCAAAAAACATCCACTTCTTGCCTCTCTGTTACCTTTCCATGATCTCCTCTGTATCTTTTATAACCACCTTGCTATGATTAACCTCGTGTGATACTGTAAGACATCAGTGCTACTTCGTATGAGAGCATCTAGCTTGAAAGCCATGACAATTGTGAGTGTACTAGTTGATCATTGTAAAGGTGTTGTCTTTGTCTCAAGAAAGAAAATCGAGACCAGCACAAGAGATAGAGGACTGTTTAAGTTCCAATTCGAAATTAACCCCTAAATTTCAATGCAGGATAAAAAAAGAGATAAAAAATTCAGGGATCAAACACCTTTTGTGAATTTTAACCGATACTAAGCTCCTGTGTTATGAGATCAAGTAAGTTGTCAGACGTACTGCGAACATTTGAACCGTTCTGCGAAATGTGCAATTCTAAAGTTAAGAGGATGGTCACAATATTATTCATGTTAAAACAAATAAAAAAGTTTCTTTAAAAAAAATATGTCATACCTGATAATTCAACCAAAGGAGGCCCACAAACCCTTAACATTTTGTGAGTAGTGTATGTTGTGACATTATTTTGTCATATAGCAAGGTATGTGCATTTTAAATGTGGTAATCTGCTGAATGGTTTAAAAGTTATTCAAGCTTTTTTTGGGTACAAAAGAGATTGGCACAGCTAGTTAAAGAGGTTGTTCCACGATTACATTTTCCATCACAGTCTGTTAATATCACATAGAACATAACCAAGTACGTACGTAGTGCAGTAAAATCAATTGCCACCTCATTATGCACAGCAAAAATACTTGAAAACTTATTGTACGCTCATCGAGTATTAAGCCAGGGTGGAACACACTGCAGCGATTACTGCTAAATAGTTCAATAGGCATTTAATGTGTCCACAAAGGCCCATGCAGTGGCAGTGGAGTTCGGCAAAGCCGCACCCCGACTCGACTCCTCAATTCCCAAACTCCCGACCTCCACTTCCTGAATCTGAACTCCGACTCCATACTCCCTCATACACGGCGCATGTTTAAGTGATAACATTACTGATAAGTAAAATGGTACATCCGGCTGTTTATTATCACCTTTATGATTACAATAATTCAAGCTAATTTTAGTAAAACAGCACACTGACCAGCAAAAAGGTAACCATGGTTTTGGATCTTTTGAACACTTGAAGGGTAGAAGTTGAAAGAAAAAAGCTGTATTTGTATCCAAGTTCCAGTCTGCACAACCCGATTAGGGAATGTGTAGAAGTGACCTGGGATCAGATTATAGTCAAGATATGCTTTAATCTGGATCAGAGCCAGAATGATTCAGGCAGAGCTGGAAGCCAAAATGGTTGGATTTCCCATATACTACCAATAATAACTAACAAATAAAACTAACTAATATTAAAATTAACACTTTGATTTTTAGGCACAAAACAACTGTAACTTAGAAAGATGCTAACTTACATGCAAGTCAAAATATGTATAGAATAGGTAAGATGACTGTAAAAATATAAAATTAACAGTACCTCATGTACAAAGCTGAAGTGGAGGCTCGAAAGTCACAAGTATCAACATTGTTACCATTTTGCTTGTCAGTGTAAAAAATATTTATTGGATACGTACTTTAGGCACAAAAAAAACCTGTAAATATGCAAACACTTGCAGGAACATTTGTTGGAGTCCTCTCTGAAATTGTTCTATCAAGATCCTGCATACATACCTCACACTGATCTCTTATTTGCAGGCTAGAGACCGTCCTCTCTACACTAACATGAATAGGGCAAAGCGGTGTGGACCACAGGGCATCATCTCTAACAAAGTCAGGGTATAAAGGAATTGCCTCAGCCACAGTCAGATCGAGGAATGGTTAACTCTTGTGACTTCTCTTCTTTTGAAAACAGGGGAAAAATTTGCAGAAAAATCTGTTACTAAAGGGAGCATAATCTTTCCCTGGGGCAGGGCTTTGCAGCACCATGTCATCAATTATACTCCTCCTGTGATTAGGCTGAAGATATGAGAGCAGTGCACTGGCCGGACCCAATACCTCTTGCTCTTGCATCGAACTAACTGGACAACTTATTACAAAATTTGGAGTCGGTAGTCGGTCAGATTTAAGACGACTCCGCCTCCGTGCAAATAGGCACCGACTCGCACTACTCTGACTCCACAGCCCTGTGCATGTATAGGCAGTTTAATGTCCCCCATAGGCAGATGTAAGGCAAGTTATTACATGTCCCCCAAGGCAGATGCAGGCAGTTAATGTCCCCCCATAGGCATAAGTAGGCAGTTTAATGTACCCCCATAGGCAGGTATAGGCAATTTAAGATGTTGCGCCCATAAGCAGGTACAGGCAATTTTAAATGTTCCCCATAAGGCATTACAGGCATTTTATTGTCCCCATAGGCACCGGTACAGGCAGTTTAAATTTTCCCCATAGGCAGTATAGGCAGTTTAATGTTTCCCATAGTGTCAGTTACAGGCCTTTAATGTTCCCCATAGGCAGGTACAGGCAGTTTAATGTTCCCCATAGGCAGGTATAGGCAGTTAAATGTTCCCCATAGGCTGGTATATGTCTCCCACAGGCAGGTATATCTCCTCCAATAGGCAGGTAGAGGCAGGTATATGTTCCCCATAGGCAGGTATAGGTCCCATATAGGCAGGGTTTTTAATAAAAAATACCAGTACTCACCTCTCTCCCCCGCTGCTCTGAAATGCTCTGTTCTCTTCCTGGCACAGGCAGCGTGATGTCATAAGGCCGGGCAGGCAGCGTGATGACACTTACGCCGCCTGTGCCGATAACTCCGGAAGGCCGCAAGTCTGCTTGTGGCCTTCCAGAGTCCTGCTGCGCAGCAGGGAGTGCTCACTCTCTGCTCCACAATAGTGTCTTCAGCTGTATGCGCTCCCAGAGGAGTCGCATACAGCTGAAGTATCCCCGCTGGTGCCCGGGCCATGGCAGCGCCCGGATGCCGACGGGTAACTCGAGGGTCAGCTGTATACACTTCCAGAGGAGTCACATACAGCTGAAGAATCCCCGCCGGCGCCCAGGCCATGTCAGCGCCCGGACGGTGACTCAAGTATAAGCCGAGGAAGGCCTTTTCAGCACAATTTTTGTGATGAAAAACTCGGCTTATGCTCGAGTATATACGGTAACTGTTTTTTTAGTTGGAATCATTGCCCCTCTGTCTCGATATTGCTGTTACATGCTTGTTCTAGTGCCCCCTGGTGTTCTTTTGATTTCCTCTCAAAATGTCCATATCATTTGTTGACTGTCATTTGACAGAAATAAGCAGCTCAGTCCCACTATTGTGTACCCAGACACAGACTGGAGTAAACATTTTTCTACATTGCAGGGAGCAAATAAGAACCAGCTTACTAAAAGAGGCTCCTTTCTACCATCACTGGACAAAGAGGGCACTATAAGGCCTCGTTCACACGGCTTATTTCGGCACGGATTGGCACCGTACTCCGCGCCGGATTTGCGCTTCAGTACGGCGCCAATCCGTCCCTGTCATTACGGTAATCCACTGCTCTCATAGAGAACAGTGGAATCATTCGCTCCTCCCCGCTCGGCAAATCCCCGGGGGAAAAGTGACATGCACATTATTTACGGCGCGGACGCGCCGTAAACAATGCATTATCTATTGGGGCTGGGGAGCGGCGGCCCCCGCCGCGCTCCGGCCCGCCCCCGTCCCGCCCCTTATTCACGGCGGATTTGTGAGTCAAATACGGCTCACAAATCCTCGGGAATAAGCCGTGTGACCACGGCCTAACATGTATATACCAGTGGTATCTCGACACAGGATATTTTTTTTGTTTTTTATTTTTAAAAATTTCTAGTTTTAAATTGGTGTTTTATTCGCTCACTATAAAATGTAACATGGAATCTTTACAGGGGGGATATCTGTGTATAACATATCATTTATGGCACGGTTGTCTATTGTCTGTCTTCCAGGAATTCGAGTATTGCGGCAGGATCCTGTAGAATGTCTTTTCTCCTTCATTTGTCCCTCTAACAACCACATCTCTCGCATCACTGGAATGATTGAGCGGCTGTGCACTGCTTTGGGAGAACGACTGTGCCAGCTGGATTCGGTGGAGTACTATTCATTTCCCACACTCCAGACACTAGCAGGCAGGTAACATGCCAGTCTTCCTCTGACTCACTATATGTTTATAACTATGACACATTGCTGAGGCGGCAAGGATGCAATGACTGATGTACTGGTGGTCATACCACAATATGTTTTAGGGTATTGAATACAATTTTACGTACCAAATTTAGCTAGAAGCAAGCCAACAAAATTCCCGATAGAGTGGTATGACAAATTCTAGCGAAAGTATGATTCCATAATAATAATAATAATCTTTATTTCTATAGCGCCAACATATTCCGCAGCACTTTACAAATTCAAGGGTAAACATACAGTCATTACACATTAAAAGTACTTACAAATGAGACACAAGGTGTGAGGGCCCTGCTCGTGAGAGCTTACAATCAATTAGGGTGTATGGGTGAAACATAGGGTAAGAAGTGCCAAGTTTACAAGGGTCCCGGCCCCATGTTTCATAAATAGGGGTGGTTTTACATGAAAATGGATGAACCTGCCACCCAGACTGTACATCTATATACAGATAAGTGCCTGTGAGTGCCCAAGTGCAGGGAGTGACAGATGTGTGTGATAGCAGTTAGGGATCTTGGTGGGCCAGACCGAGAAGATGTATTTTCAGGGCCCTCTTAAAACTGTGAGGGTTGGTGAATGTGCCTGATCGCCCGGGGTAGCATATTCCAGAGAATTGGGCCGCACGTGTGAAATCTTGTAGGCGGCATGGGAAGGTTTGGATGATTGAGGAATGAAAGTCGAAATCATCAGCAAGCGGAGAGCACGGGTGGGGCGGTAGACAGAACGAGGGAGGAGATGTAGGGGGGAAAGCACCCGCTGTGGAGAGCTTTATGGGTGAGAGTGCTGAGTTTAACTGTATCCTGTACTGGATGGGCAACCAGTGCAGTGACTGACACAGGGTAAGAGGCATCATATAGCGCTGGAGAGAAAGACAAGCTGGCTGCTGCATTCTGGACAGATTGGAGAGGGGAGAGTTTGCAGAGAGGGAAAACCGATAAGCAAGGAGTTACAGTAGTCAAGACGAGAAAGAATAAGAGCATTAATGAGCGTTTGAGTTGTTTCCACAGTGAGAAATGGACGGATTTTGGCGATATTCTTGAGGTGCAGGTGACAGGAGCGGGCCAGGGATTGGATATATGGGGAGCAGGTCAGATTAGAATCCAATATAACCCCCAGACAGCGGGCCTGCTGCCTAGGAGAAATGGTGGTACCACATACAGAAACAGAAATAGCAGGTGGGGGGTGGTTATAGATGGTGGAAAGACAAGAATTTCAATCTTAATGAGGTTTAGTTTCAGAGGGAGAGAGGACATGATGTCAAGACAGGACAGACAGCCCACTGGTGTTTTGTAGCAAGGCGGAGTAAATGCCACGGGAGGGGGTGTATAATTGGGTTCATCCGCATAGAGATGGTACTGGAAGCCAAATCTACTGATGATTTTTTCCAATGGGGGCTGTGTAAAAATGAAAAGAGGAGAGGACCTAGAACTGATCCCTGAGAACTCCAACAGCAAGAGGAAGAGGAGAGGAGGTCGAACCAGAAAATGAGACACGAAGGAGCGGTCAAGAGGTAGGATGAAACCAAGCGAGAGCGGTGTCCTGGAGGCCAATGGTGCTGAGCATGCTGAGGAGAAGTTGGTGATCCACAGTGTCAAATGCTGCAGAGAGATCCAAGAGAAGCAACAATGAGTAGTTACCCTGAGATTTTGCTGTTAGAGTCATTTGAGACTTTAACTAAGGCAGTTTTCCGTGGAGTGTAGGGTGCGGAAACCTGATTGCAGCGGGTCAAGAAGAGAGTTAGCAGAGAGATAGCGGGTTAGGGGAGAGTAGACCAAGCGTTCCAGGAGTTTAGAATGAAGGGGGTTAGAGACTGGTCGGTAGTTATCAGCACAGGACGGGGCCAGAGAGGGCTTTTTTAGTAAAGGGGTTATGAAAGGCGTATTTGAAGGAAGATGGAAAGATCCCAGTGGAGAGAGAGAGGTTACAGATAGCATAAGGTGAAGAGGACAGCTGGAGAAATAGACTGACGAGGTGGGATGGAATGGGGTCAGTAGAGCATGTGGTGGGGGGTGCAGACAGGAGAAGCCTGGACACTTCTTCCTCTGTTTGTCGGGTCAAGGGCTGCGAGTAGACTAGAGGAACGGCCGGGAGGGACAGGATGGGGAATTATTTGGGGATTGTGATTGATGTTTTGCCGGATATTTTCAATTTTGTCTTTGAATGAGTGGCCAGGTCTTCAGCACAGAGGTCAGTGACCGGAGCCTGAGCTTTAGGCCTTAGGAGGGAGTGGAAGGTGTCAAAGAGGCGTTTTGGGTTGTTGGTAGTGTGGAGATGAGGGAGGTGAAATATTTTTGTTTGGGGGCATGAAGGGCAGTTTGGATAATTTCCCGAGCATGAATTTGGGAGTGGAGAAAGTCTGCAGGTAGCTTTGACTTTCTCCACAGCCGCTCAGCACACCTGGAACATTGCTGGAGAACACGAGTCTGAGGTGTGTGCCAAGGCAGCTGGCGTCTGACTCTGGTGGTGCGGTGTGTGAGTGTGCCAACATGTCCAGGGGGGTTGTGGAAGAGTTTCAATTGTAACGTTTTTACAGCCTGGTCAGGAGAGGGAGGGGATTGGGGCAGTGAGGACTGTATGGTGTCTGTGAGTTCCTGAGTATTAATGGAGCGAATATTTCTGTATGGATGATGGGGCAGGTTTTGTCCAGAGAAGGCTGAGAATTAGTGATAATGAAGGGGATAAGATTGTGGTCAGAGAGAGCATAAGGAGAATTAGTGGGAAATTAGAAATTGAGGAAAGATGACAGAAGACCAGATCCAGAGAGTTCCCATCCTTGTGGGTTGGGGAGTCAGTAAACTGCGAGAGGGCCATGGAGGAGGGTTAATAGAAACTGTGAAGGCAGAAGGAGACATGGGCATCAATGGGATGTTTGAAATCACCCATGATGAGAGTGGGCATTTCAGAAGAGAGGAAGTGTGGGAGCCAGGCGGCAAAATGACCAGAAACTGGCGGGGAGAGCCGGGGGTCTGTAGACAACTGCAACTCGATGGAAAATGGCTGAAAGAGTCTGAGGGTGTGGACCTCAAAGGAGGGGAAAGTGAGGGAGGGTGCAGGGGGAATGACCTGGTAAGTGCAGTGTGGAGAAAGGTGTATGCCAACTCCTCCCCCCGGCCTGTTCTCAGGTCTGGGGGTGTGGGTGAAGTGTAGCCCACCATAGGTGAGAGCGGCAAGGGAAGCGGTGTCAGATTGCTGGAGCCATGTTTCTGTGAGGGCCAGCAGGTTGAGGAGTTGGAGAGCAAAAGGTCATGAACAGCATGAGTTTGTTGCAGACGGATCGGGCGTTCCATAGAGCACACTTAAACAGGCAGAAAAAGACGTACAGGAAAAGGCAAGCAGGTTAACAGGTTTCTATGGAGGCTGAGGAGGGGGTGGGGTGAGCAGTAAAGGAAGGTGTTCCGGGGTTGGGAGAGATGTCCCCTGCAGCGAGAAGCAGGAGAATGAAAGAGACAGCAATGGGTCAGTGATGAATATGAGCGCGTTTGTGCTAAAAAGTAGCTGGAGGTTTGGGGTGGTTGAAGAGGGGAAAATACGTGTGGGATGAGTACATAGATGAGGGAAGGAGAGAGGAGCTTATGTGGGATAAACTTGTCTGAGGGCAAGATAGGGTGGGAAGAAAAGGAGGCAGCTGGCTGCAAGGTAGATCTTAATAGCAAGCATGGTAAATAAGGAGTATGCAAAGAAGTGCAGCTACTTACAAAAAGGCGAGAGTCCCTGCTCCCTTCTGGCTCAATTCTAATTCTGAGGATTGCCACTTCTAAATTGCCACTTAGAAATTTGGCACGTGAAATTTGGCCCCCAGACCTCGGTCCACAGACCACAGCTCTGCAACTTATACTCAACTATGATGAGTTCAACATGAGCATTAGGGCCTGCAGCTGTCGTAAACGGGTGGAGCTACAAATAGCTCTGCACAAAGCAGAAACTTCAAGGGGAGTATCTGGGATTGATGGCTACACAAATAAACACAGGATAAATTATGGAAGACAGAGCTGGGCGAAAATATCTAGACAAAAATGTACCATTTAAACTAAGCAGAGACAGTTAGACATATAATGCGGTGGGATGGCTGGGACTTGCTGTTCCATAATAAGAGTTCGTTTTTAATAGATATGCCATAGCCGCTTAAAGAGAACCTGTCACATTGGTTATGCCCCCCTTACTGAGGGCAGTACAAGCTAGTGTCAGACCTGCTGTTTCCAGCGCTGTGCCCCTTATTCTGTAAGATGCAGCAGTTTCAGAGCATTTAATGCTCAAATCTGCAGTTTTCAGCCAGAAGAGTCATTCAAACAGTCAGTTTTTTTTCAAACTCTGCCCATCTGAGGCTAGCCCCGCCCACCTCAAGTGATCAACTTATTACTTTGAATAGGTAAAAACATGTGAATAACTGTCAGTGGGTGGGGCTAGCCTTTGGTAGGTGGGGCTAACACCTACTCATGAATAAGATTTGAGGGGTAAATGCTCTAAAACTGCTGCATCTTACAGAATAAGGGACACAGCGCTGGAAACAGCAGGTCTGACACTAACTTGTGCTGTCCTCAGCAAGGGGGCATAATCTATGTGACAGGTTCCCTTTAAATGCTGTAGTCACTGTAAATGGGCCATTTGGGGTGCTTGATTTGATTTGTGTGTCTAAAATATTCAGTACATTCCAGTTGCTTAAATTGGTGTGACAGGTGCAGAATGACCTGTGCTCTAGCCAGTTAGCTCTTTCTTTCCAAATAGGGAACCCTCCATGGTTTGATTTTACCAGTCAGTAGGAGCAGTGTGTTTAGGGTGAGCGCCACCGGGACCATCATTAGTATTGGCAGCACTGCTGTCAGGGGCCCTGATGAAATTAAAAAAGGGGCCCACTAATATGGTCCTAGATAGAAACTAATAATGGGCGAGTGTCTGATGGCAGCACTGTGCACAGATTCCAATTGCAAAATGAAACATTAACTTTGACTCGGCAAAAATAAAGGGCCCATAAACATAGTATTTTAAAGTCCCAGTAGGTATTCATCATGACCCCTTCCCGACATTGGACGTACCCATACGTCCTAGCGGGAAGTGAGTTCCAGCAAATGGAGTAAGGACACCCCGACATCGGTGGGGCTCACAAGCGGGGGCCCGCCGATTTTTGACAAGGGGCTACAGTTTTTAATAACAGCTGGCCTCATGCCGCATCACCGCGGCCATAGGTGATTAACCCCTTAGCTGTGGCGATCTATTACAATCGCCCCAAGGCAAAGAAAAAGAGGGGCCCTCTTTTCTTCCTCAATCGCTGTGCGTTATTACCTACACCTAGGGAAAGTAATAAACACTTCCGGGCTGTCTGTGACGTCACCCTGCCCCACAGTACATTGTGGGGATGGCAGGATATGGTGACTGACATCTTTATTGTATCAGTTATCTGAAGGTAAACTTGAAACATATACATCACCCTTTTCCCCTTTACAAACGGCAATTGCCCCCAAAAATATCAAAAATAAAGTATGCATATTTGGTATCGCCACGTGCGTAACGACCAACCCTATAAATCTGTCATGTTAATTAACCTGCACCATAAACGCCATAACAAAAGTCCCCAGAATTTTGATTTTTGTTAAACCTGCAGCAAAGTAAACTGAAAAAAAAGCGAAAAAAACTCATTAAAAACCCAAAGGGTGCCAATTAAAACTTTTTTTCACCCCCACCAAAAAAAAAAGCCCTTACACAGTCGCTATGGAAAAAATAAAATAGTTACGGCTATCAGAAGACAGCGATGCATAAATATTGTTTTACTCAATAAAAACACTTTTTTTTTTTATTAAAGCACTTCAACATAAAACTATATAAATTGGGTATTGCCACAATCATATCGACCCACAGAGTAAAACTAACTTGTCACTAATACTGCTCGTTACCCTTTAAAAAAAAAAACCCCTGCTGGGATTGCAGTATTTTCATCACCCTGCCTTCCAAAAAAATGGATTTAAAAGCGATCAAAAAGCCTTATCCTCACAAAAAATAACAGTAAAAACTTCAACTCATCCCGCAAAAAAGCGCGTAATTGCCGGGGGGGAAATTTGAATTGGGGTTTCTTTCCCCTGATAAAAGGGAAAAGAACATGCAATCATAGCTCTCAATGAGAGCTATGAATTACCGTAAAGTCAACCTGTACTTCTTGGCGTATTGAAGCGCAATTACGCACTGAAGTATGAACCAACATTATGCCGTGTGAACATGCCCTTAGGTGCGTTTTTTATTTGCATTTGTTTATTCACTTTCCCTTTTTAAACCCCCAGTCTAAAGGAAAACCTATCATTTCAATAAACAGAGGACCAATGATGTGTCAGGAGTAATATGCTAGTGTTACTCTGCAAAGTGGTCTTATACGCTGATAAATTGCATATGCTAAACAGGAGAACAAAGGTTTCATGTTACAGTTCTTTAAGGAGGACCTGTTGTGCCCCAAAAGTAAATCTGACATTGATTGTGGTCCTCTGACTGCAGAACACATTTTTTTCTAGGCCCACCTTAAGTACTTTAAGCACCCAATATGTTGATTAATGAATAAATTGTCAGCTGGTAGTCTTTACCTACCAGTTTTGGTATGTTTACACGATGTACTGTGGCGCATACAGTACGTGCCACAGTTCCCCGGGTTTCGGGGGCCGCGCAAAAACTGTTACCCTGCGGCCCAGGGGGAAAGGGGGGCAGCCCTCGCCACTCGAAAACCCTTACTCGGATGCTTTCACCGCAAAAAATGACCTGTCACTTATTCCCCGTGCTACAATACGATCGATTGTACAGCGGGGAGAAAAGGCTTTAAACCTTTAGTTGCTGTGAGAACTAGGATTACCATAAATTTTTTGGGGTTCATCTCGCCCGTATTAGTTTAAAAAACGGGGTGAAATGTGCGCCAAATTTCCCCCCCTGTGAACAACCCTTTAAAAGAGGTTGACCAAGCTATTCTGACCGCCAGTCAGCAGGACAGTTCAGTCACTCTAAACGGATCTCATAAGAAAGAAATTATATTTTGAGACCACATTTAGATCTGAAAGCAGACCAGATTGAAGCGCAGAACAGCCATTCAATAGCAGGAGAAGCAGACAATATATTGTTGCTGTCCCAAGTGAAGCAGAAGCACCCGTCTTCAGAATAGAGTGTAATCTTGGGAGAGTATAAGGGTATGTTCACATGGTGTATTTGTGGGGCATAATTCGGTGCGGAATTGCGCTGCTGGCGGCTCACAGTACACGCCACAACCCGCCGGGTGAACATATCCTAAATCTTACAAGACACTCTCACACTCTCAATGTCGATTAGTGAGTATTAGAATGGCCTAGGTTTATGCAACGTTGATACTGAGTGGTTAAGATCACCTAGTTGACAGTGTATTCATTATTTACATAGCAGGCACCAAAAATGTTGCCACCAATTGTGAGGAAACAGGGTTTCCTAGAGAAAAAGTCATCAAGTGACCACAATCCATAAAGGTATGCTGTAAGTGTTTCTTTTGCAGAACATGACAGGTCCCCTTTAAGCAGGTTTTCTAGGTATGTGTTTCTGTGTGCTGCAAACTAATGTTTTCAACTTGTATTTCTACTGTAGCTGATGACACTGAAGCAAAACTGCGAGATTTGGGGTTTTTTGGGTTCAAGCAAAGTTTGCATGGGGGGCCCCGGGACTTTTTTTGCAAAAAGCAATTTCCGATTGGTTATACACTCTACGAATGGCTCCCTACAAGGAAGCAAAGGCAGCACTATGTGTCCTGCCAGGGGTAGGAGCCAAAGTAAGTATGATGTTTTCACTTTAGGGCCTATTAGCTTTAAATATGTAGGCAAAGATAAAGACTACTACAAAAACTTATTTTTAATTTTTTCTTCTCTTTACAGAGCAAATTTTTTCTCCTGCTTTTGTACACAAGCTTCCCTAATCCGCCACCTCTCTAGTTCTAAAAGGGCCCTTTAAACTGGCCCGGGGTTATTAACAACACTCCCCCCTGCTTTTTTATTATTTTTCATTTCTTACTGACAAATTTTTTTCCTTTAAAAATTTTGTAGTCTGCACTGCTATTTAAAGCTCCACACCAATGTCCCTCTAACAGGCTCTTAGGATAGCAAGCGATATGCCAGATACTGCTGTAGAACCCCCCCACAACCTGACCAGCAGTGGAGCTTGAACTTTAAAGTGGCCTGTGAAATCAGCGGGGAAAAACCCCATTAACTATATGACGGGTGCCCCCGTTTAACCCAGCTTCCCCCAAACCGTATATATAGCACTTAATGAGTGTGTGTATACAGAAAACCAAAAATCCCCGGCTTTGTGAAATGCAACTCGATCAGCTCTGCAGTGATAGAGGGAACTTTTTTTTTTTTTTTTACCCTATATTAGAAAGAATATAAAACTAAAGTAAAAAGCCTCCCAAGGGTCTTTTGCTACCGTAAAAAAGGAGGACAAATATAGTTAAAAACTCACACACAAAAAATTTTGTTAAACAAAAAACCCCAAATTTGTAATTTTAAAACCCACCCCCAACAAGCCTAAGGCTGGGTTCACACGGGTGTATTTGCAGGGCATAATTTTACCCCCCCAAATTTTACGCCGTGGGGGGGGGCAGGAAGGGGGAGGAGGGGGGGGGCCGGCACCCTGTCGGCCCATAGACTTTCTTTACCAGCGCGCGTATACGCTCTGGTTTTTCACAGTCAATTATCTCTCCCCTGGGCGATCGCCAAGCAGGGAAGGAACATAATCCATATTTCTCTATGAAACTGTGGATTACCGTAATGACTGGACGATTCCCGTAAATTGGGCGCATTTTCCCCGGGCGCGAAATTTAACGGTCTGAAATACGCCCCAAATTTTAAAGGCCGGTAACAGGGCCAAAAATTTTTAAATATTTCCCCTATTAAAAAAATTCTTTTTTAGTCCACTTTTTGTTAAAAAAAAAAAAAAAAAAATACAATAAATTAAAAAATATGAAAAACAAACTTTTTAATGTTTTTTCTTTTTACCATTTTCCCTGATTTTTTAAAAAATTTTAAATAAAAAATTACAAAATAAACCGCCCTATCACCGGTCGGAACGGGGGCAACGCTTATTTGGGGAACTGTTAACAAACCATTTCCCTAAAATTCCTACTGTAATGGGCATAAACTTTAAAAGCTTTTCTTAGCTGCACTTTATTGTTACAAATTGGAGCATGCAGTTTTTTTCATAATAAAACGCTTATAAAATAACCCAAACTGCCATCAAAGCTAGCTTACACAGCATTGTTAGGAAAGTCATAAAATTTTAGATAACAGTAAGCAGGGTTCTGTTTAGCTGAAACCCCCAGGGTTAGAACACAAGTTGAATCATTCTGTAGCTTAAATGGGTTTCCCCCCCAGGTAAAATTGATGTGGGAAACTTAAATTAAATAATAAACAATTTTACCATTTATTATTATTAAAATTCTATACCATTTTTGTTTTAGCGCTACCTTTGTGATCTACATTGTACAGTTGGTCTCTAGGGGGGGCCCAAACCCGTGCGTGACTTCTCATTCTGGCCGCACAGCTCAGATATTACCCTTTTCCTTTCAGGCAGCTACTGTCAGTCTTTTTCCCGCCTAAAAACACACACTACAATGACAGTGTTCAAAACCCCCGGGGCATCACTATTCTGACTTTTGACTCCCAATAATTATCCAGCATTTGCAGAGCATTAAAAAAAAACCTAAACAGGATGGGCATTGAGTAAAAAACCACAGGTTTTTTGGGTTTCCCGCGGGATTTGACCTAGGACCCTATGCGAAAAAAAGGCTAACCATTCATACATTGTACTCACACTCTTTATTTTAGGGTTTCTTGCTTTCATAAAAACCTTTTTTGACTAAATAATACACTTGGGAAAAAGGAAGGCAATTAACCTTCTGGGCACATATATGCTTTTAAAAAAATTTGCATACAACCCTTTGAAAAATGAAAAGTTAAAAACTTTTAATTATCTTTTTTTATTGATTTTTTTTTTCTAGGTTTCAGATTTGGGGCTGTTTAATGGCTCTAAAAAACGGAGGCGTACCCTGTGGATACTCATGTCGGCAGATTGCTAAAAAGACTATTTACCTCAGTTTGGTCGGGAACAAGACTCTACAGACCGGTTACCGGGAGATTGGTAGGAAAAATTTTAAAATTTTTTGGGCCCTTTTTATGTGTTTTATTTGCCCTTTTAAGTAATAATTAAGATAGTCATTTCTCAAGCTCTAAAATTTGGCATGTCCCTTTCAGAAAAAGCAAAGAACTTCATACTTTCTCTTAGTTTTTTTCCCCCCCGCCTTCCAAAGCCTTTAACTTTTTTTTTTTTTTTCCGCCTGCAACCCTATAAGTTTTTTTTTTGTGGACAAACTTACTTTTTTTGGGGGTTATTTTGTACCAAAATATACGGGAAACCCCCAAGAAATTAAAAGTGGGTAAATTGAAAAAAAAAAAAAAACAACTTATTTTGCCCCAGGTTTTTTTTTTTTAAAACTTCCCCCTTCAGTAATAGATTTTTAACCTCTTTCTGCAGGTTATATTTTTCGGGGGAAAACGTAATATTAGGGTTTTAATTACATTAGTACCATAAAAAAAATTCCAAATTCTTCTATTTTTGAAGTCCCATTTTCTCGACCCAAAATTTTTTTTGTAATCCACCTACAGATCTGAATGGGGGCTCGTTGTTTGCAGGCTAAAGGTACTTTTTACTGTACCCCTTTTTGGTAGAGCAACTTTTTTGATCACATTTAAAAAAAATTTTTGTATAATAACAAAAGGGGGGAATTTTAAACGTAAATTTTTTTTCATACTTCCAAAAACTTTTTTGCCCCAGTAATATTGAGCCCCTTAGCACTTGACCACTAGGGATCGACCCGTTCGCCTTTTAATTGTGCAAACAATACAAAAGGGGGGAACAAGGATGGCAGTTCTAGCACTTCCGGCCCGGTTCAAAAAATGTCAGAATCACAGACATGGCGGGGATGGGAAACCTCTAAGGGTTTCACCGCCATGTTTAAAACACAGACATGTGGCGAGGAAGCCTTCACAGGTTTTCAGCCGCCTGTTTAAAAACAACGAACCCCGCAATCCCCGCCACTGGGTCCGTTTTTCATTCACTTTGTGCCGCAATCTCATTTGGGGCTAATTTTAAAAGCAGCCCCAAGCCCTTTTGATCTCTGCTGTAAGGGCAGGGGTCCCGCTGATCTACCAGCGGGACCCACCATTAAAGAAAAAAGCTTAGTGAGCAAGCCCCAACCCCATGCCCCTTAAGGCTATT
>JAODAL010036734.1:0-41291 GCA_025379985.1 Phyllomedusa bahiana | reverse complement strand
AACAAAAAAAAAAAAAAAAAAAATTAAAAAAAAAGGGGGGGGGGCAAAAAAACCCCTCCCACAGCTCCGTACACAAAAAAAATAAAAAAGTTAGGGCTCTCAACTTTTTCAATACAAAAACATTTTTCCTTTTTGAAAAAAAGGGGTTTTTTTTTTTTGGGGGTTAAAAATCATTTTAAAACATAAAAAAAATAAAAATTGGGATGGGCTGAAATTTCAATCACCTTGCTGAGAAAAGCTGGGCATGTTTTTACCCCCGGCCGTGACCGCTGAAAAAATTTAAAAAAAATTACCAGAATTTGCTGTTTTTTGTTCAAAACCCCTCCAAATACCTTAAATAAAAAGGTGATCAAAATATCAAAACATTCTGTAAGGGTACCTTTTAAAAACATCAATTAAATTCCCAAAAAAAAAAGCCCATACCTGCTCCGTATACAAAAAAATTTAAATCCCTTATGTTTGGGGCGGGACTATGAAGTAAATTAAAAACGAAATTTTTAAAAAATCATTTTTTTTATTCGTGTAAAAGGGTAATAAAACTAAAAAAAAAATATATAAAATGTATAAAAATTTGAAAATTTGAAAATGACCCCATGGTTAAGTTTTTCCTGAAAACTAATGCCGGCAAAAATCAAAAGTTTAAAAAATTTGAAGCCAAAAAAAAAAGAAGACGAAAATTGCTTTCCTCCCCCTCCCCCCCACACACACATTTTCAAGGCCCAAATTTTAAAAAAAAAAACAACGTGTAACCCCTTTGGCACCCAAAAATTGTATAATACACCCCCTAGATGAGTTTCCAGAAGGGGTTTAAAATCAAAAATTTGGAAGGTTCATCAAATTCTGGAAATTTTTTAAGGGGTTTTGGGCAAATGCAACGGGGGGGGGGGCAACCCACCCAAAATTTTGCTTTGAAAAAGGCCAAATTTTGTTCCCTCCCTTGTATCCCCTGCCATGCATCCAAAAAGCATTTTACACTCTTTTTAGGGGGTTATTGCCGAACGGGAAGAAATTCCCACAAAAAAAAATTTTGGGGGGTTTTGCTTTTTTCCAAAAGTTTCCCTTGTAAAAATTGAACTTTTTTCGGGCTAAAATTAAAAATTTTTGGGAAAACCCTTTTTTTTTTTTAATTTTTTCCCCAAACCTAAATTTTCACCCCTGGATATTTCCCTTTAAGGGGGGAGTTTCAAATATGGGGTTTTTTTAGAAGTTTTTTTAAAGGGTTTTAGCAATTTGGGGGGTCCACAGATTTGCAATGGGGGGCCTAAAAAAAATCGAAATTGAAAATGAGACCCCCCAAAGAAACAGAAAGGTTGCTCCTCCTATTCTGAATTTTGTGGTTGACCCAAAAATTGGGCGCATTGGGGCCCACATATGGGTTTGTCTCAAAAAAAAATTTTCAAAATTAAAAAAATTTTAAAGTTTCAAATTATTTCACATCTCCCTTGTTCCAGTAAAGAATGGATAACATTGAAAATCTGTAAAAAAAGTGAAATTTTTTAAATTTTTTCCCCAAATTTTTGCTTTAACCCTTTTCCCTGAGGGAAGGCCAGAAAAAATTTTGCTCTAATTTTTTTTCCTCTTTCCCTTTTCCTAAAACCCATAACTTTTTATGGGATGGTTTTTTTATTTTGGGGGGCCCAAGATGTACTTCAAATTTTGTTATTCATTTTACATTGTAGAAATTAATTGATTACAACGGTTCCCGGGGTTTGATATAAAAAAAATTTCGGGGGCACTTTTTTTTTTTTTTTTTTAAACAATAATTTTATTGAGAAAAAAAAACATTATTTTTTGGGCACGGTTAACGGCGTGGGAATTCGCAGGACAATTTCCCCGGATATTGTTACAAAAATCACTGTTTTACAAAGACTTCTCCATTTTCAAATTATTCTACAACGTCCAAAAAAAAGTCCACCCAATTGGAATGTGAAAAGGTACAAAATTAAATCGGGGAAACCTAAAACCCAAAACTTTTATCCAGCCTCTCCCCACCCTCCCCTTCCCCAAAAACCCCTTTCCCACCCTAAACTTAAAACAACTCAAGAAAAGAAAAACGGGCCTTTTTAATTTTTTTTTAGAAAATTTTTTAAAACCCAATTTATCGCCAAAATTTTTTGATTATTTCTTTTTTAAATCCCCCCTCGGGATAAACTACCCCCCTAAGTAAATTGCACCAAATAAATATCAAAACTGAGTCCCCAATTTCCATCTGCCCAGGGGGAACCAGACATTTTTTCCCGAAGGTAGTAGAAAGAAAGAATTTGGGGAAAAGGCCCCATCACCTTCTTGACTTCTTCTTTCTGAAAAATTTTTTTACAAAAAAATTTTTTTCCATTTTCGGAAACATTTTCTGTTAATTTTCTTATTTTTTCGGGCTTCAATCCTATCTTAAATAAAGGGAGTCTTCAAATTAAACATCCTCTACTTCCTCCTTTTTTGGGGGACATTTCTCTTTTAATCCAGTAAAGCAGGTTTACACTTCTTCCCCTTTAATGGGTAGGGGGTATGGACCCCCCCTTAATTCAGCAGAGCGGGGGCCCTTCCCCCCTGGTCCCATGTCTAAGATATGTAAAATAAACTAATGGGACTTTTGGGGCACCTCTAAATTCCCAAACCTCTTTGTTGTTTTCCGCGGGAAATTTCCTTTCCCAGTACTTTTGAAACCCTTCGGGCATGCCAAATGCCAGTAACAAAATCCCCCTTTTTTTTAGCTTACTTTTTCGGACACCCCCTCAAATACTCAGCCGGAAAGCATTTCAAAGGGGGAAAGGTCAAATGCTGGGGGGCTTTATGTCCCAAACCCGGAAATACATTTCCCCCCAAATTTTTTCGTTAATTATTTTTCGGTTTCTGACTTTCCCCATACCTGCTTGATTTTCTGGCTGGTTCTAAAACCCCCCCAATTTCCCTTTCCGGGAAAACCGGAACATGTAGCCCTTTTTAATCGGGGTTTAAACACTCAAACTCCCTTTTTTTTTAAAATTTAAAAAGGACGGGGAATTTAAAATTTCTATCTTTTTTGGTGTATCAGGGCATAAAAATTTGACCCCCCATTTCGGCTGCTGCTAAATTTTTTATGGGGGGACCTAAAAAGGGCCCTACATTCCCTTTTTTTTTGGGCAATTTTTGGGCCCATCGAAAAAGGGTGTACCTTTTCCCTTACCCCCACCAAATTTAGAAATTCGAGGGGAAAAAACCCTTTTTTATTGGAAATTATTAAAAACTTGGGAAACCCCCCAAACCCACAATGGGCAACCAATTTTAAAGGTTTTCCAAAAAAATTTGCATCGAATTTTTTTTTAAAATCATCTGGGAACCCCCCGGGGTTGCCCAATTAATTCTACTACATGGGATTTTTGAACATTTTTCCCTGGACGAAAAATACGTGGGGGATGCCGTTCTTCTAAAGGGGGGTGAACAGGAAATTTTTTTGCTTTTTTTTGAAAATTCATTTTTCCCCAGAAATGTATGGGAAGGGGAAAAAAAAAAATTCTAAGGGGGGGTGGTGCAAAATTTAAAAAAAAAAACAAATTTGTGAAAATTTTGGGGGAATTTAGTTTTTTGGCGTACATTTTTTTGGAAAAAAAATGATGTGTTTTTGGGGGGCGTGTTTTGGGCCCATGCAGCCTGTGGGGGACGAAACATCTTCGGGCTCCGGGGTTTTTCAATTTTAAAGGGGCAGCTTCGGCGGTTTAAAAGGGGGGAAAAAAACCCAAAAGAGGGCTGCAAAAGCCCCTCCCTAAAATCCCCGTTTTCCCAAGGGGGATTTGAATCCTTTTTTCGCCCGTGTGCCGCCAAACTGGGGGCCCAAAGGCCCGGGGGGAGTGATGGCACCCCCCAAAAAAAGAAAAATTTGGGGGCCGGCCATGCTGTCTCCCCGCCCATGAAACCTGGGGCCCTGGCCGCGGCAGACCTACCTGGGGTCCTGGGGGGGCCCAAACGGGGCTCTTCCTCCTCCGGGGGGCACTCGGGCCCACCCGGGACCCCCCGGGCTGCCACCGGGGGCCCCCAAGTGTGGACCGGCGGAGCCATCCCGGGCCGGCCGCACCTGATGCGGGCGGGGAAAAGAAGGCCCTTCCCTCTACCCTCGGGGCAGCGGGCTCGCCCCACCGCCTGCGGGCATGGGCCAAAACCAGCCTTACCCGCACCTCGGGCGTCCCCACAGCTGAACGCCACCCGCCCCGGGCAGTGGGGCCATTCCCCGGGTGGAGGTGCCCCCGTCCCCGGGATGGACTGCCTCGCCCCTCCTGGGGGCCCCCCTCTCCTAAGAGGGGCTACGGTACCCGGGACAGGGCGGGGGAGACGGGGGATTTGCCCCAATTGAAATTGGAGGCTTTTTACCCCCTTCCCTGTTGTTTTCCTTAGGGGAGCCCTTTTTGCCCCCCCCCCCCAAAACCTCTCCAAAACACCCTCCAAATTTCCCCCCTAGGTTTAAACCTTTTGGGGGTTACTTGGGAGTTTTGCCCAGCGGGGGTTCCCAGTAAAGGGCCGGCGTCCACCCCTTATGGCCCCCCAGCCCTTCATCCGGGCCCCCCACCCTGGCTGGGGGGATCACTCAGCCCCCAAAGGGAGGGTGCCTTTCCCCCCTGGATCACCCTGTTTAAGGGGGCCTCCCTCTTTCCCCGGGGCCCCAAGGGAAAACCCCCAAAACCCTTCCATTTGAAACCACTCAAAGACCCCAAGGGGTTGCCCCCCTCCCCCTTTCCCCCGACAGGCCTCAATTCCTCCCCCGGGCACACCCCCTCTTTCCCCAGCGGCGCAGCCTTTCCCCCCCCTTGGCCCAGGGGGCTCTTTCCTGGGACGGTCATTTTCGCACAGTTTCCCTTTGGGCCTCGACCCCCCCGGGGCTAAAGTCTGGACCCCTTGGAATCCCCCCACTTTGGGGCCCCGGGGTTTTTACCTCTGCCCAAGGCCCCCAACCCCGGGGGAAAAAACTTCCTCACCTTTTTTTGGGGCCCTGTTTTTTGGGGCTGATGAAAAAATTTGGTCCCCCTTTTGGCCGCCTACGAAAAATTTAAAACCCAATAAACTATTGTAAAAAGATCCGATATCTCTCGGTTGCGCAACAGGGGGGCTGCTGATGAAAGGAAAGAGTTCGCGGGCGGTCCCGGGAAAAATTTAAATCGAATTCAATCCCAAAGTCCCCGCCTTGGACCCAAGCCCAAAGGGAATCGTCGACGGCATCTATTCGGGCCTTTGCTTTCTCCCAAAGGGCCCGGGCACCCTACCCAGATTTTTACTCCCCCAAACAGAAAAAGGCTCAAAGACTTGGAAAACAGACCCGGGCCGCAACAACACCCGGGGATTCGTGGATTACCTGAAACAGTGGCTGCGGCGGATATCTAAAACTGCCCCTAAACAAACCATCTTCAACGTTTTTAGGGGTGGGCCCCCCCAGAAACCTATATAGAGTTGGCCCAAGAGCGCATGAGCATTACGCCCCTCCTCCAGGGAAACCCTTTACCGGCCCGCGGGATGTGTTTTGTAGAACCAAATTTTTTTCCAATTAAAGGAAGACATTATTCGACAACCCCGGGGGCCAGCGCCATTTAAAATTGGGTCTTTCAGGTTTCCCGCCACTGTGCCAAACGGGAAACCTCTCCAGACCACCCCTTTCGCCCAAACTTGCACCCTTAAAACCCTTTTGGGTGGCTGTCCCCAAAAAGCCCGGGGGTTCCCCCTTTTATCGTTTTGGGGTTTCCCCTTCGCCTTGTTGGTAACAAGGGGATAAATCTTTGGTCTGTTCGCTCCCCGGAGACTTTCCGCCCTTTTCCTCCAGGAACTGAAATCCAAAACGTTTTCCTCCCGCCCTGGCCAACCCCTGCTGCCCCTTTTCTAGGGGGGGGCAAGGCATTTTCTACACGGGCCCGTTTCCAAGGGGGGCCTGTCGGCATGGGATCCCCCCATTTGACTCTCCCCCTTTTCGCACCCCCGTGACTCGGTTTGTTGCGCTATTTAAGAAAACTCATACCCCTTCTCACTTTCAGAATCCTTTTGCTTTGGTCCCCGCTGCCTGTTGGGGATTTGTCCACTAAAATGGGCTAAGTGTCCTTTTTTTTTTTTCTCAAGTTTTGGTTTTTAAGATCTCCCAAGGGGTGTTACCTTGTTTTTGTAGCAATGTACTTTTTTTAAGTGTCTTACTACGGCCCTGCATGGGGGGGTTTCCCTTGGGGCCCTGGTGGGTGCTACATGGATATTTGGGCGTGGCCATTATAGGGGCACAGCTCCGCCTTTTGAAAGATGCACCCCACTCCTATACCTTTTCTGGTTATCCCGGGAGCGGGGGATACACACCGGGGCCCCGGGGGGGGGGGGGCGTAAATTTTGGGGTGTTTGTCTGCCAGCTGAAAATTAAATTAAAAATTCGCAGGGGAATTGCTTTTTTCCGGCTAGAATTTTTTCTTATGATATCTCTGGGTTCTAGCAATGTACACTTTTATTCCCTTAACTTCGGGCCCGCATGGGGGGTTTTTTTATTTTGGGGGGGGCCCCTGGTGGTGCAAATTTTTGGATAGCTGGCGTGCCCACTCTTTTCCGGGGCCAGCTCCCCCTTTGGTGGGGGATTGGCCCCCCCCTTTTCTTTTCCCCCTCTCTGGGGATATCAGATCGGGGGCATAAAAACCGGGGGCTCGGAAGAGTCATTTTTGGGTAAAATGGCCCCTTTGGCGGGCGGCTATATTTAAAATTTGGGCAGAAATTTTTTTTTTTCTTCATGTTGGTTTTTTTATGTCTTATCCTTATACGGGCCCCCTCCTTCTTGTTTCCCGGACGCCTTCCTCCCATCCCCTTCCTCCTCTTTTTTCTTCAGTGAGTTGCGTTATGCCGGGGCTCGTATTTTCATTATTTTCTGCTTCAGATTTGCGGGGCCCAGATATGTGACCCCTGCCCCTTTATCTGTTTTCCCCCCTTTACCTCTTTTTTTTTTTAAAAGTCCCCCCCGTTAGGTTCTGTCCCAGTTGGGGGCTTTTTAAAAGTTTTGGGGTTTATTGACTTTCTATAGTCTTTTTTTTTTGGGATCCGGCTGCGGGACAAAAATTTTTTTTTTGTTGTTTTTTTGGGGAAAACTCTTCCTTCCCCCTCCCTCCCCCCCTATTGGGGGCTTTGCCCCGGGGCCTTTGAGTATACAGGGCTGCCCTTTTAACGGAGGCCCTCGTTTAATGAAAGGGGGGTTTTAATTTTCCCTGGGGAAAAGGTCCCAAGTATTTTAAAATCACCTTTCCATAGGAAAGAAACCCCAAATAGTTTTTTTCAGGAGCCCTTTTTTAAAGTCCCCCAACCCCCCTGTTATTCTTTAATAAGTTCTATCCCAAGGGGTTTTTTTTTCCCGATAACCAGGAGTCCAGGTCCAGGGGGGGGGTGGCCATTGCCTTGCACAAAATAAAGGGGGCTCACCAGGTTTTGGGCGGGTCAAGTGGACCCTCTGGCCCGTTTTTTCTTATTCCCCTGTCTTCAGATCGAAGGTTTGTGATTTTAACCCCTGGTCAAGTTTATGCCCCCAAATTTTTTGGGGGGGGGGCAGGGGGCCCTTTCCCTTTCGGGTTTGGGTTTGGATGTGCTGACCCCCCTGGCAAAGGGGGGGCAAGGATTATATTTGGAGGGGGTTTTAAATGTTTACTCTCCCCCAAAACCCCTTGATAACTCCACGGGAAAATCCACACTTTGTACCCGGGGGGGGGGGCCCACCCAAACAGATTCGGAAGTCCCCAAAAACTTTTCCCAATTTTGGGCGCTCCCTGGCGAGTACAACCCCCCGGGTTGATAAAGATTATTCTTCAAATTCAACCCCTCCTTTAATTTCTTAAAAGGCGAATTGATTCCCTTCCGGGGTTCACATAGTTCTTTTTCTTGGCGGGTCCTCAATTTGGTTAGGAAAAGGGGAAAATCGGGGTCAGATCATTTTCCATTTTTTGTAAGCTCTCTGTTCCCCCCCTTGTTCAAAACCTTTGTTTGGTCCTTGGGGCGCCCAAAATGAGTTTTTAAACCCCCTAGAATGTATGTGTCGGCCGACCTTAAACCCCAAAATCTATTGCCCACTTTACGTGGGGCCCTTTGCACAAACCCACTTCCCCAAAATTTACAAAATGGGAAGTCTTTTAAATTGTTTTCTACGGGGTGTTCTGTTAAAGCCCCGGGTACTAGACAAAAGGGAGAGCAGAGTTCCTTTTTAAAACAATGGCCCTTCAGAGAGTTGACGCTTGGAAACCCCCAAAAAAAACGGGGGTTCCCCCCCGGGAAAAGGTTTTTGGCAGATCTTCTTTGGCCCGACTGGAGGTTAAGGGGTCTTCTAAAATTTTTCTTTGGAGGGTTTCCCCTGCAGAGGGGGGTGGGCATTTGTTTTTTATGAGTACGGAAATAAACCGGGGTCGTTTATTAGCTCTTTCCTTGCCCCAAAACAGATTGGGGGAGATCCCATTTTTCCCCTTGTATAAAGACGGGGCCACTGGCCTTTGTTTGCACCCCACCCCTTTAAAATTAACGTTTACCTTCCACTCCTTCTACTCCAATTTTTTACAACCCTAAAAGTCTCCCCTTCTTCTCCCGGGTGGAATACCCGCCCCGTGGGGCAGCCCCACGTTTTAAAGGAATCAGTTACTCGGGACTTGGGGCCCCCTTTTACAAGCCTAAACCTTTTGCTGTTATAAAAGCCCCCCCCCCAGGAGGGAAGACCCGGGGGGCCCTGATGGCTTTACTGGTAAGTTCTATAAGCTTTCCAGGATCTCCTCTCCCCCAAGCAAACTAAAGGGTTTTTAATTCTATTTACCTGCAACCCCTTCCCCCAACCCCAATCCACAAGGGCTATATTGCGGTCACCCCAAACCGGGAAAAGATCCCTCCCCCTGGGGAAAGCAAAGGGGCCCCATTCCTTTTTGAATTTTGATTTAAAATTTAGGCCAATTATTGGTTTAAAACAGATTAAACCCTTTGTGCCCCATTTTTGAAAAACCCGGCCCAGGTGGGTTTCTTCCGGGGGAGGGGGGCCCCGGGGCGAAAAATACCCTAAAGGGATTTTTGGATATTTTTCATCTTGCCCACACGAAAGGTACCCCCATTGATGGTCCTCCCCCAGGACGCCGAAAAAAAGCTTTTGACAAAATTTCCTGGACCTCTCTGCTGCCCTTTCTTCGGCTTTTCTGGGGATGGGCCCGTTTTTTTTGCTTTTAAGGTCAGGGCCCTCTACGGTTCCCCCGTCGGGCCCAACTCAGAATAAATGGTTTTTTTATCGCCCCCTTCAGTTTTTTAAACAAGGGTACTCTTTCGGGGGACCCCCCCCCTCTCTCCGTTTTTGTACATACTTGTGAGGGGGAAGAAACCTGAGGGCCCCTGCGATCCGCCCCCAACCCTCGGACATCAAGGGAATTTTAAGGGGGCTGGGCCCCTTCGCCAAATTTGACCTTCTGGTTTATTTTACGGACCCAAACTGCCCCTTTCCAGGGGCCCGGAAAGGGAGGGCCCCGGGGGTTTGGAGGGGTTTTGGGAAATTTTGGGGTCAAATTTTTTAAAGGGGTCAATGTCTCAAAAATCTAAAGGGCCATAAAGGGGGTTAAAATCTCCCTCCTGCAGACTTGGACTACTTAGGTCATCTTCCCCTTTTTTGCGTGGCCTCACAGGGGTCTCATTCCCTTTAGGTTTTTAAGATTCCCACCGACCTCCCCAAATTTTTTTGGGGCCCCCAAATTTTTTAAACCCCCCCCCATACTTGGGGAAAAATTTCCCTTTCCCCGATTGGAGGGCTGGGGGGAAGGAGGGGAGTTCTCCGGGGTTTGGGAAGAAGTAAAACATTTTTAAAATGACCTTTGGGGGCCCCGTTTACTTTATCTGCCCAGACTGCCCAGGGGCTTTTTTCATAACTCCTTCTGGCAGCGGGTTTGGCTTTGTATTTAGACTTTTTTGGGCCACCCGGGCCCCGCCCTAGGCATTTCCCCCCCCCTAAAAAACCCTGTTTAGGCACAAGAGGTTGGGGGTCGGGCCTTTGCCGGGAACGGGAAAAAAAATTATTATATGGCAGCTGAATTTTTCTAGGGTCCGGGGGCCCTGGTGCCCCCGGGGGGTGATAGGCTTTGGGTCCCGGTTGGCAAGAGCGGGGGCCCCCTTTTGTTTTTAAAGGGGGGGTCCCCTGGATCGGGACTACCCTTTTTGGGGGAAACATCCCCAAAACGCCCTTATACCCCCCCCCGTCATACTCGGGCCCCACAATTGTGACTTTTAAAAACCCTCTCCTAAAAAACTTAATTGATAGGTCGGGGTCCTTTCCCCCCCGTCTTGACAACCCCTGCATTCCCCCGGGCCTAGAACCCCCCCTTCCTTCCTAGGAAGGCTCAAAAAACCCCTAACCCACTCGATTGTACAATTTTGTGTTGGGCCTACTATTGTCCCCTTTTCTTTCTTCCCTGCGGAATCGTGGGAAACCCCCCCTTCCCTCAGTTTTCCAATATACTCAGCTCCAACACTTTTTTTCCCCTCCTTGAAGGACCCCCGGTTTTTTTTAAGAGCCCCCTTTTCCGCATTCGGAGGATGTTCGCGGGACCCCCCCCCCCCCTTGACACACCTTTCTCCTTTAATCTAAAAGGAAAGCGGTCCGCTTGGGCCATTCTACGACACCCCCCGTCTTATTGTGCAGCCTGGGAGAATGGTGAGAAAAATCTTTTCACAGGACCAATGTACCCGTTTGTTTTAAACACCTTCCCACACAACGGGGGTCTTTAGCTAACCAGGGGGCAAGGATTTAGTTTTTTAAGGGTTATCTCTAGGTGGAAATAGGGCCCCCTTTCTATTACACCGGTGGTTTCCTCAGGGGCCGGATCTCTGCAGGCGCTGGGGGGAGGGAAAAAAGGGGACCTTTGTTGGGCATGCTTGGGGGGGGCTTTTAAATTTTTGGGGCGAGGTTTTTGGGGATGGGGTTTTTACGACATTAGTAAAGAGTCTGACTGGTTTGGAAGTTTCCGGGGAAAAAAGCCCGAGGCTGCTTTTCTCTTTATTTTTCCCCAAAGGGCCGTTTCCCGGGGAAAATTTAAGAGTTTGTTTGGGAAACCTTCTTCAGGGGGCCCAAAGACAGTTTTTCCCCGGGCATTGGAGGTCTTTTTTGGTTCCCCCACGATCACGGAGGGGATGAAGGGGTACTAAATTTACGTACCCAAAAGGAGGAACTTCTAGATCCTTGTTTCACTGGTCCCAACAATTGACTAAAACGGGGTCCCCTTTGGCTTTCCAATTTCCCCTGCATTTTGGGGCAAATTTGCGTTAGGCCCGGAAAAGGGGCACCCCTTCGGGTTTAAAACTCCTAAAAATTTTTTTGGGGTAATTTGCTCCTGTTGGATTGCTAGGGGCCCCTCTTGGGTAATTCACGCCCCTCCCAACCCCAACCCCCCCCCCTTTTTTTTTCCCCCCCCCCCCCCTTTATTTTTTTTTTGTTTCTTTTTTGACTTTAAAGGTTTTTCTTTTTCCTTTGGATGGTATAATGCTTTTTTGGGGTTTTTTCGCCCTTGATATTTTTTTTCACATACTACTCGAATTGTTATTTTTCGTTTTTAACCCTATTTGTTTTCATGATTTCATTCTTAAACCTATTATGTTTTTGGGTAGGTTAACTATTGTCTTTGACCTTTTTTCTTTACTGGGATTTGCAAGTTTTTTGTTATTTTTGTTTGTATTTTTGCCTGATTCCTCAATAAAGGTTTTTGTTTAAAAAAATATTGTTTTTTGTATTCTACATTGATACGCTCCGCCAATCCCCAAACATGTAGGTTTCCTTTATTTTTGGTACCGTAAAAAAAAAATTTCCCGCGTTTCCCCTCTATTTTCCGATGGGAGTGAAGAATGTTGTGGGGGGCCCCCTTTTTTCTTCATTTAGAGCCGGGGCCCATCTTTGCTGTGTTTTTTAAATTGGTTAAAACAGACAGCGGAAGGGGTTAATTTCTGTGAAATACCTAATGGGTTAACAATTCTTCCTAAAAATGTTTTAAACACTTTAAGGGGTATGTTTCTTAGATGGAGTTTTTTTGGGGGTATCTAATAAACAGGCCCCTAAAAAAACACATCAGAACTGGACTGGTCCCTAAATAATCTATATTGCAAATTTTCTTGAAAATGTGAAAAAATTACTACTATATTCTAAGCCCCCTAATGTCATTAAAAAAAGACATTTGAAAATGATGCCAACATAAAGTAGACATTTGGTAGATGCTAGTTATACACTATTTTGAATTGAATAACTATGTCTTGCACGCAAAAATTTTCTAATTTTTCAAAATTTTCATGATATTTTTATATTTTTTACAAATACAGTGTGTGCAGAATTATTAGGCAAGTTGTATTTGAGAGGATTATTTTTATTATTGAACAACAACTATGTTCTCAATCAACCCAAAAGACTCATAAATATCAAAGCTTAATATTTTTGAAAGTTGGAGTGGGGTTTTTTTTTTTTTTTAGATTTGGCTATCTTAGAAGGATATCTGTTTGTGCAGGTGACTATTACTGTTCAGAATTATTAGCCAACTTAATAAAAACCAAATATATACCCATCTCACTTGTTTATTTTCCCCAGGTAAACCAATATAACAGACAATTTAGAAATAAACATTTCTGACATTCAAAACCAAAACCAAATCAGCGGCCAATACAGCCACCTTTCTTTACGATGACACTCAAAAGCCTTCCATCCATAGATTCTGTCAGTTAATTAATCTGGTTACGATCAACATTGCGTGAAGCCGCCACCACAGCCTCACAGACACTGTTCAGAGAGGTGGACTGTTTTCCCTCCCTGTAGATCTGACATGTTAGGAGGGACCACAGGTGCTCTATGGGGTTCAGATCAGGTGAACAAGGGGGCCATGTCATTATTTTTTCTTCTTTTAGACCTTTACTGGCCAGCCATGCTGTGGAGTATTTGGATGCATGTGATGGAGCATTGTCCTGCATGAAAATCATGTTTTTCTTGAATGATGCCAACTTCTTCCTGTACCACTGCTTGAAGAAGGTGTCTTCCAGAAACTGGCAGTAGGTCTGGGAGTTGAGCTTCACTCCACCCTCATCCTGAAATGGTCCCACAAGTTCATCTTTGATACAAGCCCATATCAGTACACCACCTCCACCTTGCTGGCGTCTGAGTCGGAGTGGAGCTCTCTGCCCTTTACTGATCCAACCTCGGGCCCATCCATCTGGCCCATCAAGAGTCACTCTCATTTCATCAGTCCATAAAACCTTTGAGAAATCAGTCTTAAGATATTTCTTTCCCCAGTCTTGACGTTTTATCTTATGCTTCTTGTTCAAAGGTGGTCGTTTTTCAGCCTTCATTACCTTGGCCATGTCCCTGAGTATTGCATACCTTGTGCTTTTTGATACTCCAGTAACGTTGCAGCTCTTAAATCGGCAAAGTATGGCTCATGGGATCTTTATAGTGATAAATAACCAAAATATGAATGCATTTATTCGTGACTCAAACCAGATAGTCTTGATATCAACATACCAAAATATGGCATTTTGGCAGCTTCACGCTTGATTTCCTCAATTCATGGCAGTTATTTTGCGCCTTTTTTTTCAACACACTTCTTGCAAACCTGTTGGCTATTTGCCATGAAACGCTTGATTGTTAGGTGATCCCCCTTCAAAAGTTTGGAATGTCAAGACGCTGCATCCCTCTGCAAGAATCTAAACAATTTTTGATTTTTCAGAGTCCGTAAAATCTCTCTTCTGCCCCCATTTTCCCAAAGGGAAATGAATTTGCCTAATGTTAAGACACCTTATATGGGGTTTTGTGTCTTTAACCACCCCCCCTCATTACAAAATGACACACCTGATTTATTAATTGGTATTTGGCTTTCAAGCCTATACGCTTGGATAGGAAAAAATGTATAAAAAATTTTGGGATCAAAATACAAATTTTCCCTAATAATTCTGCAAAAAGTGAAAAAATTGATTGTGTGGCCCAAAAAATTTTTTAAATTTTTTAAAACACAAGGGGCCAATGTATGAAAATTGTTGGGTCTAAAATTCACTTTGTTGCCCATAGAAACCCAAAATAAAGGGGCCCCCCATTTTTTTCATTAGTGCTCTGGAAAAATTAAGGGGCCTTGATTGGTTTGCTGGGCAAAAAAATGAATTTTAGATCTAGACAGTTTCATAGATGGGGCCCAAAATGTGTCCAAAAAAAAACAATCTCAATCACAGGATAGGTAAAGGTCAAAATTTTATTCCACATAAAGTGACAGAATCAGATTTCAAAAAAAGGGGCTCTGTTTAGAAAGGCCCAAAACTGGCGCGGTGGTTAAAGGGGTGAAAGCCAGGCCCCCTGGCCTTAGGGCAAACCGGGCATTTTTTCCCCGGGGGGCCGCTGGGGTCGGGCCGCAGGGCCCCGGGTCGGATCGCCCCCCCCTGGGGACCCCTTTCCCCCCCCGGCGGGCCCCCAGCCCCCGCCGGGGTGTGGGCGTGCAGGGGGCCCCAATGATCCATTAGCGACCGGACCCCTGTGGAGGGGCGACAGGCCCCCCCCCCCACACCCCCCTTAAAAGGCCGGCCCCCCCCCGCCAGCACCATACGGCCGCCCCTGCATCGCGCGGTGCAAGCAGCAGCCGGGTGGACACTGGGGTCTAGATCCCCTCTGTCAGCTCCCCCGGGTGGCGGGGCGGCCGGGAATGTAATGATGCTGCCGGGGGCCCCGGGAAAAGAAGGGGAAAAGGAAAACAGAGAATCAGGTAAGTATTTTTTTTACTTATTTTTTAAAACTACGCCCTGCTACCCGCCCCGACCAGCTGCTGCCACCCTGGCTACCCGCCCGACCCTGCATGCCACCCCGGCTACCTGCCCTGACCCCTGATGCCACCCCGGCTACCTTCCCGACCTGCGCATGCCAGCCCTGGCTACCTGCCCTGCAGCTGCATGCCCGCCCTGGCTACCTGCCCTGACCAGCTGCATGCCCCGCCCCGGACCCCGCCCTGCCCAGTATATGCCCGCCCTTTGGGTACCCCGCCCTCCCAGCTATATGCCGCCCTGACTACCTGCCCTGCCAGCTGTCCACCCTGGCTACCTGCTCTGACCAGCTGCATGCCCCGCCCTGGCACCTGCCCCCGACCACTTATGCCAGCCCGGTTCCTCCCTGACCGCTGCATGCCAGCCCCGGCTACCTGCCTGACCAGTGCATGCCGCCCGGTACCTGCCCCCGACCACTGCATGCCAGCCCCGGCACCCCCCTGACCAGCTAATGCCCGCCCTGGCTACCGCCTGACCACTACATGCCAGCCCTGGGTACCCCGCCCCGCCCAGCTAATGCCAGCCCTGGGTACCCGCCCTCCCGCTTTGCGCCCTGGCTCCCCGCCCTGCCCAGCTGCATGCCAGCCTGGCTACCCCCCTGCCCACTATATGGGAACCCCTGGCTACCGCCCCCCCACTATATGCCCGCCCTGGGTACCTGCCCTGACCAGCTGCAGCCAGCCCCGGCTACCTGCCCTGACCCGCGCTGCCAGTCCCCGGGTAACCCCGCCCTGACCAGCGCATGCCAGCCCGGCAACCTGCCCCGACAGTATTGCCGCCTGGCTACCCCCCGACCGCTGCATCCAGCCCCGGCTACCTGCCCTGACCGTATATGCCACCCGGCTAACCCGCCCTGCCCCGCTGCCCATGCACCCCCGGGGGTTCTGCCCTGACCACATATCCAGCCCTGGCTACCTCCCTGACCCCGCTCATGCTGCCCTGGTACCTCCCGACCCCCTGCATCCAGCCCGGCTACCTGCCCTGAAGTGCATGCCAGCCCTGGCTACCTCCCCGACCATGCATGCCAGCCCTGGGTACCTGCCCTGACCACTATACCCCCTGGCTACCCGCCCCCGACCGATTAGGCCCTATGGCTATTACTGGGGGCGCCCAGCTACCGGTGATTATGGGGGGGGGGGCAGCCCAGTACCTGGGATTATGGGGGCACCCAGCTAAGGCTATTATGGGGGCACCCTAGCACCCCGGCTAGTTACGGGGGGGCCCTAGCTACCCCGGCTTTAAATGGGGGCAGCCCCCCACTACCTGGTAGTTACTGGGGGTAATTCAGTGGGAGGCCTGCACCCACCAAATTAATGGAGGAAGGCCCCCGTTTACATCCCAATGGGGGGGGTTTTTACCTATTTTAAAGCCACTTATCTGACATTTTTTAATTTCTAAAAGAGAACAGAGAAAGAAAAGGAAAAGGGGAAAGATCATCAGGGAAGACGTTTATGGAGGTTTGGGCCCGAAGGGAAAGAAAAGGAAAGAGAAAAAACTCCCATAGAGATGAGTTCCTGGGGGTTCCTTCTTCCGGTAAATTTATTCTTGTTTGGGGCAGTGCGTATTCATTGTTGGTGACCCCACATGGGGGTGTATTTTTTGGGGGGTAGGTTTTTTGGTGTTATGTATGTCAGCGTTGGGGTTTGTCCCGGGGATTGTAAAGAAAGTGAAACACCTGACCCCTGTGACGGGGGGGTTTCTCTCCCACCATTTTTTCCTTTTTTTGTTTGTGTGTAGGGAGCTCTAAACACGGAGCATTTTTTTGGTGTTTTTTTTGTTAGAAATGTCCCAGCTTTAAACCCGCTCTGCCTTTCTGCAGCAAACCCCCTTTAAAAAAGCCTGCGTGTGAAAAAAGGCTTTTTTAGTGTAGTTTATTTTAGAAAGCGGCGAGCCCCCGGGAAAAAAAAGGGGGGAATTTTTTAAGTGGATATTGTATGGGGGTTTGGGGGGGGCTTAGTCCCAAAGGGACAAAATTTTATTCCCAGCCCCGGCCCTGGTCAAGCCAAAAAAAAAAGGCTGAAATTTAAGACCCTTAGCCCCCAACATAAAAGGGTTTAGTTTTTAATTTTTTTTCCCACTTACGGGCAAATAAAAAATTAAGGGGGTTTTTGTATCTTTTTTTTTTCAGGGGGGGGAGGATATAGGAGGTTTCCTTCCATTTTTTTTTATTATGAGAAAGGTCCTTTAAATAAAAAAAAACATTGTGAGATTCCCCAAATAACTTTGGGGATTTCTCACCCTTCTTGGGAAAACCATAACTCGGTGGGGCATTTTTTTTTAAATTTGGGCATCCCCCTACGGGAAAGGGGTTTTCCCGGACGGTTTTTTCAGAGGGTTTTGCGTATTTTTGCAGCCCGTCTGAAAAACCTTTTCCGCAAAACGAGCACAACAGGGTTCAAGGGGGAAAAACAATTAAAAACTTTCACATTTTTCCCCATCCGGGTTTTTCACGAAAGGGAATAATTTTTGCTTTTTTTAAAATTTTGGGAAGGGGAGGGGCTAATCGCGGGGGAAAAGGGCCCTCCCCTTCGCACCGTGGGGACGGCACTAAAAAAAGGCAGTTTCCCGGGAAATGGTCCCGTTTTGGGGGTTTTTTGCCCCTCTGCCGTGTGGACACCCCCTTTTAAGATAAAAGAAGGGAAATTTTCCAGGGGAAATAAAAAAGGGAACAGGCATAACACAGGGGCTGAAAACAGAAGATTTTTTGGATTGGTTTTTCCCACGGGAAACAAAAGGGAAATTTACGGGGAAATAGAAAAAATCGGGAGATGTCCAAATTGTTTTAAAGGGTTTTTTCCCTTTACCATACGTTTTGATGACATTGTTTAACATTCCTTTATGGTAAAATCCCAAAATTTAAAAAGGGGGTTTTTTTTTAAGGGAAGGGTTTGGGTGTTTTTTTCTTTTCAAAAGGTAATTGCGGGAAGCAAAAGCTAACACACCCCTCCATTTGGGGGGACAAAAAAAAAAAAAATGCACTTTGGGAATTTTGATTTTTTCACACCATTTATGCAAAAAAAGCCCAGAAAAAATGGGGGGGAAATTGCAAAAAAATGCAAAAAAACCAAAAAGACAAATCATCAAAACGCCTTCTGTGAATGAGGGGGTTTGCGGGTTTTATTGAAAATTTGCATAAAAGTTTAAGGCAAAACAAAAGGGGGGCCCATTAATAAAATTAATTGTAGTGTTTTCAGTGGTTTACACCTTTTAACAAATCCCTCCATTGAAAAAACGTTTTTGGGCGGGCTGCCCAGCCTTTTTTTTGTGCCCAAACACAAAATTTTCCAGACCCCCCTGCGAAACAGTCCCTTTTGGGAAAATTTATGAATATTATTTTGATACGGGGTGGCCCACGGTACGCAACCCCAGAAAGGGCTCCTTTTTCCCCCAAAAATCTTTATTTAATTTAATTAGCTGCAACATCAAAACCCCCTGCCTAATATTTTGTAAGGCAACCCTCTTTGCCATGGCCCTCAAATTTCTTTGAGGGTCCTGTTGGTATGGAAACCGGGCTTTAAAATGATGGGCAGACCCTGTCCTGTAAAAGTGTGGCTAACTTTTTTTTCCAGAAATTTTAAAAGATGCTTGTTTTGGGATTTACATTTGGGGAATTTGCGGGGCCAAGTCAACCCCTAATCTTTTATTTTGGTTTACTTGGTTTCTAAAAAAAATTTTTTAGATTTTTTAGGTGTATATTTTAAAAGAAAAAATACTTTAATCCCAAAAGATCTGGGTCTCCCACAGAACACGCCCAAGGGGGGCACGTAACAAATTTCAGCTTTCTTATTCCCCCACGGGCAATTTGATGCCATCTCTTTTCCGGGTTTAAAGCAAAAGCATAATCCCAAAAACCCAAACCCAAACAAATGATCTAAAAAAAAAGGGGTGTTTTAATAAACCAGGCCACCTTCTTTCAGGGGGCTCCATGGTCCAGTTATGATCTCACATTTCCATTATAAGCTTTTTTTGGCAGTCAACATTGGTCAGAAAAGGAAACCCTCTGATAAAGTTTTGCTGCTCACAGCCCATACAAAAAAAACGGGGGAATTCTTTGAAATTTTTTTGATACCTTCCCCTGTAAAGGGGCCAAATTTTACTTTTTTGGGAAAACGGGCCCAGAAACAAAGCTCTTCTGTGGGTTTTTAAATTCCAAAGACAGGCCCCATTTCATTCCCCAAATTTTGGTTTCATAAAGCTTTGGGAAACCCCATGCCCGGGTTCAACCATTCATTTAAGTTGTCCTTTTGTGACCCAAATCTTGGGGTTTTAAACTTAAACGGGATACGGGGAAAAACTCCATTACAACCTCCCAAATTTTAAAAAGATGCTTTAACCAGTCTTCCCTAGCCTTTCAAAAAATTTGGCCATTTTTTGGATTTGCTAAAAATGCTTAAAAAAATTTTTCCTCCCTTTTAAAAAACCAAAAAATTTTAAGAAGAAAAGTTATATCATTGGGGTGTTTCAAAAAAAGGGAAATATTAAAACCCCTTGGGGGCCGGGTGGGGTTAAGGGGGGGGCCTTTTTTTAAAAACTGTTAGGCGGCCCCACGGCTTTTTTGCCCGGCGAAAATTGGGGGTAGGGGATTTCGGGCATAACATCCTTTACCCAAGGGGCGCGTATCCCGCCGGGATAATTTTGGAAAGTCACTTTCCCCCCTCCCCGTTTGGGCGTTTTTGCACAAAGAAAGGAAAGAGGAGACGGAATCTAAAGTTCTCTATAGAATTTGGGGTTTTAAACCGTAATATTTGGGACGGTTTTTCAGCCGAAATTGGGGGGCGTTTTTACGGCTAAAAAACCGTCCCCAAAATCAGCCGGGTGTAAACGGGGCCCATTAATATCCTGAACTTTAAAGCAGCTGAGGGACCTTGCATTTTTGTTATGGGGCTTTATTTTTGATGAAACTTTTCGGTTGGGGTTTTTTTGTAAATTTTGCAGTCCCTGCCTTTTTATTAACAAAAGGCTGCTTTAAATTTTTCCCTAAATTGTTTTAGCTGGGTTAAAGAAAACAATTATATTTGTTTTGAAAAATTCCCCAAGACTTTAAGCAAAAAAAATTTTGTTTTTGTCATTTGGGGATGCTTTCCCCACGGGTTGGTTTTTATTGCCTTTTTTTTTTGCAGAAATGCCCGGGCAATTAATGCTGTGCATTTTTGGGGGAAAAAAAAAAAAAAAAAATGCCCCAAAAAACGCTTTTGTGTGAAATTTCCCTTACAAAAACCTTTTCCCTTAACATTTTAGGAAATTAAAAGGGAGTTTTATTGATAAAGGCAGTGCAGTACCCCAAGCAAAAAAAAAAAAAAAACCAACAAAAAATGTGCCCAAAACCCCAAACCCATGGGGAAAGTAAAAACCACAAATAATTTATCCAAAAATTAAACCCCAATTTGCCAAGGGGAAACCCCAAAAAAACCCCTTTGTGTCCGGGGTTCAGTTTTGCAAATTTTCTAAACAAAAAAACCCCCTTGGTTTAATATTTACAAAAATAGAAACAGTTATTAATCCCATCCTTTTTATTCTCATTAAAAACAATAAATAAAAAAGGGAACCCATTTCGGGAGCCTTGGTGCCCATTTTAATAACCGGGGACCATTCAGAGTAGGGGTCATTTACCCCCCCGGTTTTTTAGGGGGTTTTACAACCCAAATTTGGCCCCAATTTTTAGCCCAATTACATATTTACTTTTTTTCTTTCCTTTAGCCCTTTAGTTTTACCCATGAGATTTTTTATGAAAAAAAATTTTGGTTTTATGTAAAGTTCAAAAAAATATAAATTCCACAACCCCCCTTTTTTAACCCCAGCCCTTTCCACTCCCTCTTCACGGGCATAAATCTGGTTTAATCTGCCCCTTTAAAAAACCAAGCGGGTGTTAAACCAAAAATATTTTGTCCCCCTTGGCCTTTTTCATTTTAAATAAAGATCCTCAATTTATTTTCCCCCCCACGAAAAAGACCAAAATTTTACTATACCAAAAACCCTAGAAAACACAGAGCACAAAAACCCGGGAAATTCAATAAAGGGGAAGGAGGGGAGTGAAACTTTTAAATAGCCACCAAAATTTCTTACACTGGTGAGGAAAAAAAGTTGGGGCACGCACTGCCCTTTAAATAAAAAGGGGGACCAAAAACCCCCAAAGGGAGGACCAGATCAGCCAATGATTAGCCACAGTGGAGAAGAAGAAACCCTGAAAAAGAACGTTTGGCCGAGGTGATGGGCTCCACAGTTTTCAAAACATTTAAATAATTGCAATTGATCTAAACAAAAAAAAATCCCAAATTTTAATTAAATTCATTTAAAGGCAGAAAGGTGTATAAAAAAACTGTTTTTGGGTTTGGATTTGACTTTTGGCCCCATCAAAAATAACTGAGAAAATTTTTTTAAGAGGATGCAAAAAGAGCCATTTTCAGAAAACACAAGGAATCAAAAAAGAGTTAAAAACTTTTTACCTTTAAAATCACTGAAAAAATCATTTCCCGGGTTTGGCTGAAGTATCCCCAAAAATGCCACGTTTCAAGCCGGGCAATGGCGGCCCACCCCCAATTGGGCCCATAACTATTTTGGGAAACATGTATTTTTTACTTGGTTTTTTGTATAAAGTGTTTTCCAGTTCAGTGGTAATTGCAAAAGGTCCTGCCAAGTTTCTCGGGCCTACAAAAACCTATCATTTTGCTAGGCTTTTTCAATCGGGCGGGAAGATAATCATGTAGGAGTTTCGACCCCTTGGTTTTTTTTTTTGGCATTTTTTTTTTCTTTGGGCTTAAAGGATTTTTTAAGAAAAGTTTTTGGGAGTACAAAATTTCTTTGCCCAATACTTTTCCCAAAAACTTTTTAAATTAAAAAATTTTTTACTTTTCACGAACCCATTGGTAATAAAACTGGCATGATAAAAATTTTAAAATTTTCCTTTGGGTTGGAAGGGTTTGGAAAATTTGGGAAAGAAAAAAATTTAATGCCAATTTTGGGAAAAAAAGTGTTTATGTTACATTGAGGCTTTTAATTTAAAGTCGGGGAATATTTCATTGCAGAAAAACACTGTCTCCAAACCCCGGTTGTAAACGAACAAAAAAACCCCTACACTGTATTTTGGGACCATGTATTTAAATTTAAAAGGATTTTAAAGGGATTTACAATAAAAGGTCACATTTAGCCATTGCTCCCTAAAAAGAAACTTTCACAAAATGACCCTTTTGCTGTTTTATAAACTTGATGATCTTTTGAAACCCGGGGCCTTTGTTTTTTTTAAAACCCAACTATTGGGTTTTTCCCTACTTCCCTGCCCCCTAATTTTTGGCAAAGTTTTGGGGGGCAAACATGTCAAATTTTTTGGTCCCCACCCTGATTCTCCTGAAGCCATGCCCCACTTTCAAACTTAGCTTTTGGTTTTGGGAAATCCTGTTGAAATGAACAGAGTTGGGTTTTTCCCCCCCCAAGGCCCGCCAACCCCCTTCCCCTTTACCACTTCGCTTCCTGGCTCCTTCACCTTTTTTTCCACTGGGAAAAAAACCCCCCCAATTAATTTTTCATGGGGGATTTAAAAATTTCCCCCAAACGGGCAAACCCCCCCCCCTCCACTACTAAAAAGCCCTGTCACCCCTCTTTCCTTTTGGCCTCCCAGTGGACCTCTTTAAGCCCCCTCATAAAGATTTTTGGAAAACCCCAATTTGGGCCTCATTTTTCACTTTGCCTCTGTTTCCAAAATTTCTAACACCCAATTCTTTCCTTTACCCCTCTTGACCACAATCTCTCACCTTCCCCCCCAACCCAAATTTCCCCCCCCACCTGCCCCCTCTGCCCCAAATCTTTACTCCCCCGTAGAAAAAGGAAAAAAGAACCTTTAAAACCCCCCACTCTCTCTGACTCTCTTTTCCCCCCTTCCCCGTTACCCCTCCCTTATTTTTCTGACCCAGAAAAGCAGCCACCACTTTCTAAACAACACCATCCCCCTCCCCCTCTTGATCTGTCGCCCCCCCCAACAAAAAAGAAAACCCCCAAAAACAACAGGGCAACCCTGGGAAAAAAGACCCAAACCCCAAAAGCTGAGGGGAGCTTCTAGAAATTTTCTGAACCCCCACTGGAAGAAAAAAAGCTCCATGCTGAATTCACCTTAAAACAAAAAATCACTTTCAAACCCTTTTAAATTTTCCTCGCATCACCAAACAGGATTACTTTACCCCCCCTCTTTTCCTCCCTGTCTCCAACCCCCCAAAACAAACTGGGTTTTTAAAAAAACCTTCAAAGCTCTCCTCCGTCCACTAGCAAACCCCCCCCCCAACCCCTCCTCCCCACAGATGACTTCGCCACTCACTTCCTAAAAAAAGATCAATCTCACCGACAAAAATTCACCCTGCGTTCCCCCCCCATCCCGTCTCTATCCCCGCAGGGCCCCCCCCCCATTTTCCCCCCTCTTAAAACCCGCTCATCACCCATTTTCCCCCCCCCTTTTCCCTTTTTCTACTGTCACTCATGACAAGCTCTCCATCTTTCCTTTTCCAAATCCCAAAACCCCAATAAACCCGTTTTAAACTTGGGCCAACTGGGCCCTCTCACCTTCCCTCCCTGACCTTAAATGGGGTCCCTCCTTCCCGGCCCTCCCCCCATCCCCTTCCCAAACCATCATTAACCTCTGGGGATCTTTCCTTCCCTTCTTTAAAACTTGGGGGCTATCACACCCATCCTTAAGAAAAAACCCTCTCTTGACCCCTCTTGGGCGTCCAACTATCACCCCCAATTTCACTTTCTTCCATTGCCTCCTTTAAACTCCTTTGGGGCAGCACGGCATCTTCCAAAAATGTCCTCTCATCTAAACCAAACCCAAATCTCTCCTTTTACCCACGCAATCTGGCTTTTTTACCCCCCCCACTCTACAGAAACCGCCCCCTAAACCCAAAATCACCAAGACCTAGCCAAAATGCCAAAAACCCTCACGCCCCCTACCTGTGCTTCTCCTCCCCAGACCTTTTCCCCTTTGCCCTTTTACACTGTCCCACCCCCTCCCTTCCCCATACAAATCCTCTCCTCCCTCAGCAAACATGGGGCTTGGCCCTTTTCCTGGGGTATCCTCATACCTCCCTATCGGAAAAAATTCTGGTTTTTTCTCATTCCGCTCCACCTCCTCCTCTCGCCCGCTCTGTGTTGGTGTCTCCCGGGGGTCTGTCCTGGGCCCCCCTACTCTTTTCTATCTACACTCTTGGTCTGGGGGGCCAAAATTAAAACATCGCATGGCTTTCAATAAACCCTCTGTATGTGATGATAAACCCCAGCTCCTACATCTTTCCCGGGCCCCGATATTTCCCCTTACTCTCCCGGATCCCTGAATGTCTTTCTTCCCCTATCCTCTTTCTTTCACGTCTCCGGGGAAACTTTAAAAGTGGGGGGAAAAATGAATTATTTATTTTCCACCGTCCCACTCCCTCCCAACCCCCTGATCCCTTTTATAAAAGTTTAAAAGGCCCCACACTTTTCCCCCTTTTTTCCCCCCAGCTCCATAAGGGCCCCCTGCCCCTTGGGGTAACCCCTTTACTAAATCTGTCCCCTTTAAAACCCCCAAAATTTTGGGAAACCTTTAAACCTCGGGCCCGTCGGGCCCCCCCGAAAAAAAATCTCCCGATCCGCTCATTCCTTAACTTCGAAAGCACAAAAATTTCTGGTTCCAAGGGCCCCCGGGCATCTTTTGCCAGGAAATTTCTGCCAAAAATCCTTCTCTGTGGCCTCCCCGCTAGCACCCCAGCTCCCCTCCAATCCCCTCCTTTAACCTCGTGCCTTTTCTCCCAAACCCCTCTCCCTCCCCTATTCCTGTGTTCCTCTCCCCCTCTGGGCCCAAACCCCTTTAATTTGGTTCCCCTTGCCCACCGAATCCATTTTTAAATTAGTAACCTTTGGGGCCTACAAAAGGCCCCTACATAACCAAATTTTCCCCCCCTACATATCTGCCTTAAAACCGGATATCTGCCTTTTCCCCAAGGGTTTCTCCCCCTTTTGCTCTCCCCATGTCCCCTCCTCACTAAAACCCTCTCCAAGACTTCCCCAAGCTTTTCCCCCCCCTACTTTGGAACCAAATTTCCCCAACACCTCCCAAATCTCCAACCCCCCTCTCAAACCCGCCCTCAAAAAGGCCCTTTAAAAAACCCCTCCCCTTCAGGGTTGCCTATAACCCAAAAATAACCCCACCCCCAGTACACCCCCGGGCCCCCAAAAAATTTTTGCCCCCCACCTTCCCGTCTCTTCCCACCTTTTCCTTTTTTGAGTTTTTTAAACCCCACGGGAGGGACCTCTCCTTTCCCTTTTGTACCCGTTTTTTTAAATTATTAATTTTGTCCCCTTTGTACTTGTTTGACCTATGTTTTTATGAAACCTGAAGTAAGCGCTCTGGGGAACCCAAAGGGGGTCAAAAATAAATAATTTAAAAATGCTGCACATCACCTCTGTGTTTTTGCATGGGGGAAAACTTACTGGGCCCCTTTTTTCAAATAGGGAAAGGGCCCCGAGGGTGGGCCCACACCTTTAGAACAATTGGCCAAATCAAAGGGGGTACTTTTCCATAAATGTTAGTGATGGAAGTTTCCCTTTAAAAAACCTTCCCAAAATTTAAAGACCCGTTTAAAAGTCACAAAATCTTCCCAAAGGAAGGGTGGGTTACTAGTAAGAGGGTTTAAATTTATATATCCTTTTCCCCAAAAGCCCTTGAATTTTTCCTCAAAATTTTTACTTTCCAAACAACTTGGTTCTCTCTACAAAAACCTTTTTCCCCCCAATTTTTTTTTTCTGGAAAAAAAAAAACACCTGGGAGTTTTAGAAATAGTTAAACGTTTTCCCGGTTTTTTTAATTATACACCAACTTTAAAAAAATAATTTTTCAAAAATTTGTCAGTGGGCCTTGGTCCATGGTGGTGATGGGATATTTAAAATGGGGAAATTTTTTTTTTGAACTCGGGGCCACATGTATGAAAAGGTTTTGGTCTAAAACTTTCACTTTTTTTTTTCCCCTGAAAAGGGGGCCCCCATTGGGGGTTATTTTTTAAGGAAACCCAAAAACCCTTCATACATGTGGCCCTTTAGTTTTTAGTACCAAAAGGAAATTTTTTTTGTCACAAACTGAGTTGATTGCGACCTTATATATCTCTAAAAAACCATTAAAAAACCCCTGACAATGAATAATTTTGCACAAACACCTTTTAGTTTAGCCGATCTCAATCAAGCAAAAACATTTTCTGGGGTTGGGTTAAAAACCCGGAAATTTGGAGGGATAAAAAAAAAAACCATTTAAAATTGACTTTTTTTTAAAATGGTTGGGGTTTACAAACTTTTTAAATTAATTGCACAAAAAATACAAAATTTTTTTTCCCAAACACAAGTACTAAAAAGTTTCACATAAAAAAGGGTAAGTATTGGTTTTCCCCCCCGGGTTAGACTGGGCCTGCAGGGGAAACCCCCCATTGGCCTTTTTGGGGAAGGTGGGGGCCCCTGGAAATTTGGGAAGGCTTGGGGGCCCGCTTTTCAGGGGGGGGGGAAGGAGATTTTAAAGAGCAAGAGGGGGCATGTACACTTAAAATACCGTAAACCTTAGAATGGGTTTCCAAAAAACCACCTCACTGGTAGGGCTCCCGGGATCCCATTCCCAGGGGGACCTTTTGGGGCTTTGGGAAATCTATTTTTTCCAGACTATTTAAAGCTGGTTATGTTTTTATTATTTAAAATAAATATTAAAAACTTGCTATTGTTTATGTCCAAAACAAAATATTAATTTGGGAAAGGTACTATAAAAATAAGTTAAAACAAAAAGGGTTGTATTTTTTACAAAATGCCTTGGGTTTAAAAGGGGGGGGAAATATAAAGAAAAATGTAACTAACCCTTTTGGGAAAACCTGCTCCTTTTCCCGCACTTCTGCCCCGCTGCTGGTTCTCCCCCCGATGACATATGTTTCCAAACGGTCCCCCATGGGCCTTACCCCAAAACACTGGCCTCACTCATAAACCCCTTCATACATAAAAGGGGGTACTGAGGCCAGTTTTTTGGCTACATTTCCACTTTTGGCCAATGAGGTCACGTTTATTTGTCATGTTACATTGGGGGGGGGGGCCCCCAGGAGTTTGGGGGCGGAAGTGCCTGAATGGAGCAGGATTTTTAAAGGTTGTTACGTTTTTTTTTTCGACCCAGAGAAGGGGGGTTTTTTTTCTTTTTTAAATTTTGGATAATCCTTTTAACAGTTTTAAAATTTCCTATAGACATTTTTGCAACATCACCCGGGCCCCTTTATTAGGTACAAACCCCTTTTTCTTTAGGGGAAGGGTTTGGGCCCCCTTTTGCCTTTTTAAAAACTTTCCTCAATTCTTCCCTGGCATAATTCCACAAAGGGGGTTGCAACGATGCTTTAATTGGTTTCCAAGGGGGCCCAAAGAGGGGCCAAAAAAATATTCCCCACACCCTTTTACACCACCCCCACCAGCCTGAAAAAACCCTTTATTTCAAAGGGGGGGGAGGGGTGGGTCCCATGCTTTCATGTTGTTGACACCAAATTCTTTACCCTACCATCCCCAATGCGCAGCAGAAATCGGGGGGACTATCAGACCCCGGCAAAAAGGTTTTTTCCAAAACTTTTAACGGGGCCAAAATTTTTGATGAGCTTGGGCAAATTGGGGCCCATTTCCCGTTCCCTTAACCCAAAGGAGTTTCACCCGGGGTTGGGCCTTCTGCTGGGTACCCATCTGCCTCAAAGTTCGCCGTACTGTTTCGTTTTTAGGGGATGCTCTTTTGCCTACCTTGGTTTTTTAACGGGTTTGGCTAATTTTGATCAAAAGTTTTCCTTTCTTCACTTCCCAACCAGTCCCGCCCTTTTTCCTTTGACCTTGGCATCAACAAGGCATTTCCCGCCCACAGGGCTGCCCCTCACTGGGTGTTTTTTTTTTTTTCGGACCATTCTCTGTAAAAAACCTTTGAGATGGTTTTGCATGAAAAAACCCAAGGGAGGGAATTTTAGCAATTTTTCTGTACCCAGACCCCGCCCTTCTGGCACCCAAAAAAATATTTCCCGTTCCCAAAGGGATCAAAACAACCTTTTTTCCCCCATACTGATGCTCGGTTTAAAACGGGCAGGGATTGTTTGCACCCAAATGTTTTCATGCCTAAATGCACGGGATTTCCCAGCCAGGGTGATTGGCCCGGGTTTAAAAAAATTTAAAGTTTTTAAACCCGGCGGGTTGGGGACGGGTTTGAAACCAAATTTAAATTTGGCCCGGGAGGTACCCTTAAATCTTTCAGTTTTCCCCACACTACTAATTAAAGTGATAAAAAGACTACACGTTGTGTGTTGTTTTTCTGTATATTTTCTTTACTAATTCTGTTTTTTTGGTAATGTAAGAAAAGCTATAAGAGGGGTTTGTGGGTTTGGGAGATATGTGGAAAAAATTTAACCAAAATTTTTACTGGATACATTTACCCCCAAAAATTTAGGATATTTGGCTTTTTTTGGGAAAAATTTATGGAAAATTTAAAAAATTTTTCAGGCTACAGTGTTATTTTATCCGGGACAATGGGCCCTTTAAGTCATAGCATGCAATGTTGTTTTTCCCTTCAAAAAAATTTAATGAAAAAAAACCCCCAAAAAACCCCAGTGGAGGTTTTTAACACCATAAAAAAAAGGTTAATTTTCTAAATTTTAACCGGGGGTCATGGGGCCCTTTGAGGGGTCAATTACAGCTTGACAAAAACCTTTTTAATGCTGTTCATATTGAAGTTATTGGCTGCTGGGGCCCAAGGGGGCCTCCCACTTCTTTTTAAAGGGGCGCCCCTCAGGTCATTGGGGTTTTAAAGGGGTACAGAGTTAGAGCTTCTCCAGGGAAAAATCCCCAGGTTCAGGTAGGGTGGGGGTTTGGAAAAGCCATTTAAATTTGGGTATTCCCAGTTGCAATAGGCATTACAAAAAGGGAGGGAAAACCTTGATTGAGGGGGAAAAAATTTATGTAAATGAATAATAAATTACCCCCTGTGGGGGTTTTTTGCAGGGCGCAATAAAGGGCATTAATAAATTTTATTGAAAATTAATTTTTTTCCCCCTTTTTTTTTTTCCCCCCCCTTTTTTAAACCCCCCCCCCAAAAAAACCCCCCCCCCAAAAACCCCTTTTGGGCCCCCCCCCCTTTTTGGTTTTTTGGGGGCCCCCTTTTTAATTTTGGGGGGGAAATTTAAATTTTTTTCCCCCCCCTTTTTTTCAAAAAAATTCCCCCTTTTTTTTGGGGGTTCCTTTTTTTTTTTTTGGGGAAAAAAAAAACCCCCGGGGAAAAAGGGGTTTTAAAAAAAAGGGGGTTTCCCTTTTTTTTTCCCCCCAAATTTAAAAAAAATTTTTTTGGGTTTTTTTAAACCCTTTTTTTTTAAACCCTTTTTTTTTTTTGGGGGGGCCCCCTTTTGGGGGGGCCCCCCTTTTTTTAAAGCCCAAAATTTTTTTAAAAAATTTTTTAAAAAAACCCCAAAAAAATTGGGGGGGGGGGAAAAAAAAAAAATTTTTTTTTTTTTTTTTCCCCCCCCGGGGGGGCCCCCCAAATTTTTGGGGGGGGCCCCCCAAAATTTTAATTTAAAAATTAAAGGGGGGGGAAAAAATTTTTTGGGTTTGGGGGGGGAACCCTTTTGGGTTTTCCCCCTTTTTAAAAGGGGGGGGCCCCGGGAATTTCCCAAAAAATTTTTCCCTTGGGGTTGGGGGGCCCCAAAAAAAGGTTTTAAAAAAAAAATTTTTTTCCCCAAAATTTTTAAAAATTTTCCCCCTTTTTTAAACAAAAAAAACCCCAAAAAAAAAAAATTTTCCCCAAAAAAAAAAAAAAAGGGGATTTTAAAAATTTTTTAAATTTTTTTTTTCCCCCCAAAATTTTGGGGGAAAGGGGGGGGGAAAAAAAAATTTTAAAAATTTGGGGGGAAACCTTTTTTAAGGTTTTCCCAAAAATTTTAAATCCTTTTTGGGGCCCCCCTTTATTTTAAATTTGGGCCCCCCGTTTTTTTTTTTTTGGGGGGCCCCCCCTTTTTTTTTTTTTGGGGCGCCCCCCCCAAAAAAGGGGGGGGTTTTTTTTTTTTTTTTTTTTTTGGGGAAACCTTGGTTTGTTTTGGGAAGGGGAAACTTTTTGGGGGAAAAAGGTTTTTTTTTTTGGGGGGGGAAAAAAAAATTTTTTCCCCCCCCTTTTTTTTTAAAAAAAAAAATTTTTTTTTTTTTTAAAAGGGTTTTTTTTTTTTTTTTAAAAAAAAAAAAAAAGGGGGGGGTTTACCCCCTTTTTCCCCCTTTTCCCCCCCCTTTTTTTAAAAAAGGGGGGCCCTTTTTCCCCTTTTTTTGGGGGGGCCCCCCCCCCCTTTTTTTTTTCCCCCTTTTTTAAAAACCCTTTTTTTTTAAATTTTCCCCTTTTTTTTTAAAAAATTTTTAAAACCTTTGTTTTTTTAAAAAAATTTTCCCTTTTTTTTTTCCCCTTTTTTTGGGGAAAAATTTTTGGGGGGTTTTTGGGGTTAAAAAAAAATTTTTTTAACCCCAAAAATCCCCCCCCTTTCCCCCCAACCTGCACCTCAAGAACATCTCCAGAATCCCTCCTTTTCCACTTGGAAACAGCCCAAAAATTTTCATTTTTGCTCTTTTTTTCTTTTTTTTGTCTTGACTACTGTAACTCCCCTTGTTGGTCTCCCTCTTTTAATAAATCTCCCCTTCCAAAACTGTCCTTAAAGCAGCAGCCAGGGCTTGGGTTTTTTTTCCCGCCGCTTTTAATGATGCCCTACCCTGTGTCAGTCTCTGCCTGGCTACCCATTCGTAAAGAATAAAACTTAAAAAAAATTATTTTCACCCCAAACTCCCAAAAGGCTGAACCCCCTTTCTTTTCCTCCCCTTTTCTGTCTACCACCCCACCCGGGCTCTCCCCTCTGTATGATTAAGATTTCACACCTCACTCTCCGAACCCTCCATGCCCTCTACAAAATTTGAAAATTTTTGGAACCCGTTCTCTGGAAATGTTTTCCCCCTGTGGTTTAGGCCACTCGCAACCTTTACAGTTTTTTAAAGGGGACTCTGAAAAACCCCTTTCTTAAAACAAGCCTATCAAGGGTTCCCCAATTGTTAAACCCCCAAATTCTGTCCCCAAAAAATCAATTTTCCCAAACTTTGGGACCCACAGGCACTTTTCTGTATAAGAGGGATGGTTGGGATGGGAGGTTTTATCCACTTTTTATGTTTAATACCCCTTTTTTATGTAAACAAAGGCCCGGACCATTGTTTAAAAAAAGCCCCTTGTTAACCCAAACCCTTTTTGTTTTGTCCCCAACCCCCTTTTTTAATTTTTTTTTGGGGAAATTTTAAAGGGTCTTTTTCGCAAAAGGAAGGGGGACTCCCTCAAAAAGGGGGGTCCCCGGAAAGTTAAAAATTTTTTTTATCCTTTTTAAAAAATTTTTTTAGCACCCCTTTATTTATTTTTAAAGGTAAAAAGGGGGGGCCTTTTTGGGCCTTTGGGGTCCCCTTGGGGGGAAAGGGGGGCTTTATACCCTTCTATTTTTTGTTAATTTGGGACGGAATATGTTTGGCCGCCCCCTTTTATATTTAAAAATAAGGGGGTTTTTTTAAAATTTGTTATTCTTATTTTAAAAATTTTTTATTAATTTTATTTTAAAAGGGTCCTCAAAGAAAAAAAAAAATTTCCTTTTTTTCCTTTCTTGACCTTCTAGTCTTTGCATCTTTGATACAAAAATTTTCTGATGAAAAATTGGGACAACTCTAAACTCAGTGGCCATTCTGTCTGGAAAACATCCTTTCTTGAAGCCTTGCAGTGTAGGTACTTTTGATCAATTGTAAGGGGGTTGTCTTGTTCATGATGTAAAATGTGGAAAAGAAGATGAGGAGGCTCTTTTTAAATTTTCCAAATTTAAATTTTATCCCCTAAATGTTTGGGCGATTCGGGAAAACAAAACCTGTTGTGAATTTTGACATTTTTTCTTTGTTTTGAGACCAGAAAATTGTACAAAAAAATACTGAAAAAATTAACATTGTGGTTGTAAATTTTTAAAGTTAAAGGGTATAGTCCTTTAATTTGGGCTCTTCTTCATTTTTCAAAAAAAATTCAAACATTTTTATTTTCCCTACTGAAAATTTTTAAAGAAAAGCCAAATTTTCCCCTAACTTTTTGAAAGCGTAGATAAGTGTTATTAGCACTTCAAAAAATTTTTTATAAAGTCAAAGTGGGAGGGTTTTTTTCATCTTTTCTAAGAGAAGAGTTAAAATGTTTTTCTGGTTCTGTTTTACAGAATTTTCTCTTAAAAGGAAAAATAAATGGGTGGGCTAAATGCATTTTTTTAAGTTTTCTAAAAATGTTTTTTAAAATTCAGGGAAAACATCCTGTTTTTTAAAAAGCATTCAATTTGTTTACGTGGGGAATTTTATAAGGGGTTTTAGACTTGAAGACAAACAAAAACTGGCCTGTTAAGCAGATGTGTAAGCAGTTGTCCCCTGGTTTATTAGTTTAATACAAGGCTGGAACGTATGCGCCTTTTAAAACTAGGTTTATGATGTTTTCTGTTTCTTATTCAGTGGTTCTTCATTTTGACCGGGACTTGGAACAAAACTTTAAAAAACCAAAGGGCCCAGCAATCTAAATCCCAATCTGGGAAACCTGTAAAGAAAAAACCTTCCCAATGTTGCCCAATGCTATTTTATTGTGCCGAATACCCGGGGTACGGGGCCCCCTTTTTAACTTTAAAACCCCCAACCTTTTGGAATGAGTTGGGGGTATTTACTTTTGATAGTCCACTATTTTATAAACATTTAGTTAATAATAAATTTTGAAAAATTTTTGGGTAATACCCTTTTAAAAACTGCCTACTACATTTCCCACAATGGCCGGGACAGAAAATTAAATTGCAGATCTAAAAGAAAAATGAATACCCACTGCAAAAAAAATATTTCCCTGTTAAATAAACTTTTAAAAATACAATTTAAATATAAACAAGTGCCCCTTTAAACCAAACCAACATTAAAACTAAAAAGGTGCAACCTTATGTCCCATCTGTCCGGGGTTTCGCCTGAAAAAGGGGGCTCCGCTATATCTGACAGATAAAGTACTATTATTTTCGATTTTAATAAAGTGGTTCCCCAGCCCCTCCCTGCTCCCCAATTCCTAAGCTTTCTGTCTGCCGAAGTACTGCCCTGAAAGGGAAAATGGGGAAAGTAAATTACTGAAAAAAATAGTTTTCCCTTTCCTAAAAACTTAAATTTAATTAAAATATCATTAAAAATTTTACAAACCCTTGTGCCCCCCAAAAAAAAAACCAAAATCTCTTTTTTTTACCTTTTTTTTAAAATTTTTTAAATATATATAGAGTGAAAGGGAAAAAACCTTTTAAAAAAAAATAAGCCCCAAGAAAATACAGTGGAAATGAAATTAAAATTTGATTGCCCCACTTTTTTATTTTAAAATTAGGGTTTTTTTAAAACAGTTTTTTGCAAATTAGAAAACATAGTGAGCATCAAAATCACAATATGAAACTTCTTAAATTTGAAAAATACCAAGGTATGAAAAAGGAGTATATGTACGTTTGAAATGAGCATGGGGTAGAAAAATTGACAAAGGGAAATGTTGGGGAAAATACAAAAAGTAAAAAAAGAAAAAGGAAAAAGGAGAAAGGAAGAGAAAGAGGAAAAAAAAAAAAAAGGGGGGGGTTCCGTCGGGGGTTTTTCCCCATGGGGGGGGGGAGGGGGCGCAGTGATAAAAAATATGGGCACAAGAAGGGCCCCAAATGTCCAAGGACCCCTTTCCGGACCCCCCACCCCGAGAGGGCCCGGGAATCTTGAGTGTCTTGGTAGGGCCCCAAAGGGCTCCACACAGAAAAAAACCCCCAAAGCCCCTCCTCAGGGGGAGCGCCCCCATGAGCTCCCCCATCCCGGTAGAGAAAAGGGAGCCCTTCCCCAATCCACCCCGTAAAAAGAGGGGGGGAGGGTTGGGCCCCAAAGTGCCTGGGGTTTAAACCTTTTTGGGCTGCCTGGGGGAGGTTTCCCGAATCGGAGACTTTTTATAGGTGGATTGTGAGAGATGGAAATAATTTTTAGAAGCACTGCTTCTGGAAGTTGGTTCCTTCACCCCCAACATTTTTTTAATAGCCTGAAGGAAAGGTTTCCCCAGAACTTCTTAAGGGGCCCCACATCCCCACCATATTTGAATCATGGTGCCAGGTCTTTAAATTTAAACGCCAAACAAATGTCTGGGGCGGAGGGTTTCCCTTTTTTTGTAAAAAACCGCCACCCGGGGGAAAAACCCAGAAAGAATTTTGTTTGCGGTTTCCTGGGATTTATGGCGGGGTACAGCTTTGTGGGTAAAATAGGGAAAAAGCGCTTTATTTTACCAAATTTTTAAAAGGTTTTTTTGCTTACCACCCTTCTACTTTGGGGGGTGATGTTGTTTCTTCTTTTTAACTTGATTGAAATTTAAAAAAAAATTAAAACCTAAAGTTGCCCTATAAAATTTTTAGACCCAGTCTGATGGAAACTCTGGGATCGAAATGAAGTTTCTTTGGAGCGATTGGTTCTTCCCCTTAGGGGTTTCAAAGCATTACCGTGGGGGAAGAGGCTTTAAACCCTTATCTCCTCACTTCACCAATTTTTTTAAAACCCTTTGGGTTGAACGTGAGGGGGCATATGTATTTTTAAACCGTTAACTATGATGTTTTCATCAAAAGTGACATACTTCTTTTGCTAGGTAAACTAGTCTGAAAGGTGTGAAACCAATGGTTTATGTACATAGGTCTCTACCCATTTGTTACTTTGCCCTGTGTGTCCTGAGTGGGGTTTTACCATATTTATATTTTCCCAATGGGCAAATTTAAAACTCTTTCAGTTTCAATATAAAGCACTAAAACTTTACTTTTTTTTTTGTATAACATTTAAAACCTCGTAACACTTTTTAAAAACCTGTTTTTTAATCTCTCAATTTTATCCCTTTTCAATGTGAAGGAATACCCCTTTTTATTAAAGTCTGGTGGAACACCACTAACGGGGAACCTTATTTTTAAACAGTGATTTCCAACCCCAATAAGGGATCCAAAAATCCTATTTGGGCGTCACCCCAAATCATAGGACATAAAAACAAAAAGGGTTTCCTTGTGAGACCCCCTGCACGGGTAACACTGTAGAAAGGGTGAGAAATAAAAATTAAAATTATGTGACCTCCCCAACATTTTTTTCCACCAACTAAATGCCTTCTGGGGGGGAAAGAGGCCGGTCCCATGGGGTCTAGCTTTTTCCCTTTTTATATATCTTGGGTACACCCCCTTTTCAGGCCCCCCAATTGGCCACCAGGATTCAACAATACCTTTCCCCCTTTTTACTCTCCGGGCTGAAATTGAAACTATTTATACTGCGCTGCTGCTGCTTTTTAAAAACAATTTCCCAGGCACATTCACATTCCATAGCGGGCTTGCGCCCATTTACCACCCCCGGGAAACTGACCAATGGACATTTTGCCCTACCTGTGATGGACTTCCGTCCACTTCTCTCATATATTGCTTTCTGCGCGGTCCTAGAACAATAAGCAGAATAGGTATTAATTTGCAGCCCTACTAATATATCATTTTCCCCAAAAAACCTTTTCCCCCTCTATTTTAATTTGCATTTCATTGGGAATACATGCCCCTTTTCTGTACACTTATTTTTGTCTTTTCCCATAAACCTTTCTCTGTACTAATATACATATTCTTTTAAAAAAGTTTCAGGCCTTATGATTTGCCCGCCCCCCCCCCCCCCGCAATTTCACCTTCCCCTTTCCCCCCTAAAATTTCTTTTTTACGGTCTATAGTTTTCTAATTCATTGTTACAATGGAAAAATGTGCATAAAGTTAGTGCATTCAGCTTTATTATTTTGCATAATTGTTTTGACATTTATTTTGGGGTTTACAAAAATTTACGAAATCGGTAGAAACAATAAATGTATACAAAAATTGATGGAAATTTTATCCCAAACTGCGTACATTTTAGGCGAAATTGTATTATATAAATTTATTGCTAACAAATTCTTTATGCAAAATAAAAATATACCCAAATTTTTTAAATGAAATGTGTCCTCATGTGATTAATACTAATCAAAAAAGAGAGAGGAAAAGAAAAAAAAAAAAAAGTATGTAAAAACTGGTGCTCCTATGGGGCATATATTTGCCATGCTTTTAACCCTGTTATGTTATGTTTCTTCAAAAATTATATAGGGAATCGAGGATTAAAAAATGCTGAAAAAGAAAAACCTTCTTTTGGCCTTTGGGGTTCAAAGTTTAAGTCTATCCTAGTGTCAATTAAAGAGGAAAAAATTTGGATCAATTTGGCTAGTCATTTGAGGGGGGGGTAGCACAAAACAGGTTTCAGTCTCCGGTGGAGGCTATTCCTTGGGAAATTTTTTCATTTTTTTCCATTTATATGGAAAAAATAAAAATTTGTTAATCCCTTTTTATAAGAGAAGATTGAGATAAGACAATTTAACAACTGTAAAACCAAAGGGGTGATTTATGGGGCTTGTGTACCTTCCCCAAGATCTATGTGGGGAAAAACCAATAAGGATTTCGTCGTCGGATCTCGAAACATAGTACATTAAAAAATTAAGGTGCTAGAGAAAAAATAAAAAAACCCCAACCTCAAGCTGCCCCTTTTTATGACAGCCTGTGAAGTGGGCCCGGGGGACAGAAACCCAAAATGGGAAACCCCCCCTTTCCTTCCCATATAGGTTAAAATCAATGTACACCAATATAACGGGATGTTTCTGCACACAAAAACAAATTTTTGAAAAAAAAAATGCAAAACCCGGGTGCCACTGGCAGGGCTGCGGGACCATGTAATTATACATGTACCACAAGACCGCCCCCAGCGGCACACTACTGCAAAAAAGGGCAATCACTAGTGGAAATCCCTAAAGAACATTTTGCTATCTTCTACTTTAAAAAAACTTTGAGACTCTCGGTTCACATATTTTGATCAAAAGATTTTTTAATGTCCATGGTTTGGGGGTGCTGCCCAAGTAGGTTTTTGGATCCTTTTTGGGAGTTAGTAAATCATTGTATTTAAAAGGTTCCCCTGTTAAAGGGGGTTTTCCCACCAGACTTGTAATAGAAAAGGAGGTTATTTCTTCAAAATTAAAAGGGGGGATAATTGGGGGTTTGGGAAATCGGTTTTTAAATAGTTTTTAAAAGGTTAAGTGTTATACTAAAAAAATTTTAATTTTTAGTGTTTTATAAAATTGGGAAAACTGATGATTTTGTTTGCCTACGACAAAATAGAAAAATTGTCATTAAAAGTCCTCTTTGTTCTCTTGCTTAGATTCCAATTTTTTGGGAGGACTTTTTGAGGGGGTACCCACCCAAAAAAAGGGCGACCCCATAAAGCTCATAATATAAATCCCCTATAACTCTCCTTAATGCATAGATTACGACCCCAAAGAGTTTTTTGCCCTATCAAAGATTTCAGTGGGCTAGGGGAAAATTTTTTAAAATACATGGGTACACTCATAGCTGAGGAGTGGGGTTCCCCCTCCATAAATCTGTGCCCCCAAAGTATGGGTTTTTAGGTTTTTTTGTCCACCCCCAATTATTATTACTCAATGTTGATCATGACAGGTTTTTTAAACAGATGTTCAGCAGGAATGAGTCTTTTGTTACTTCACCCGTCATTTTGATAGGGAAAACTCATCAGGGCCTATCATAATGAACAAGTAAGGTGACTTGCATACAATGTACTAAACCTTGGTTCACAGCCATAGACTAGTGTTTATTCTACCAAAAGGAGTATGGTGACTTCCCCATGATACAAGTTGAAAACGAATGGACAACATCATTTCCCAAAGTAAATAAGCTTTAAAGCTAAAAAAATTTTTAAAAAATGTGCAATCAAATTTAGGGTTTTTTAAATCTGATGGTATTTACTTGGGGCTTAGTTTTTTAAAAGGTTTACTTTTCATCCTATATATTTGGAATATGTGAAATAATAGGTGAAAAAAGATTGGTTTGTTGGTTGTGGTGGCACAAGGGTTGTGTTCAAGTTTTCAAGGGTATCATTTTTTTAAAGATATTTATTAAATGTTAAGTTTTCAGAAGAAAGTCTATTATTTTCAGTGATTTAAAGATGATGGGTTTTGCTGAGTAGCCTCTTTTAATATTGTTTCCACTGTGTGTTAATAATGGGTTTCAATAGGTGAACAATCACTTTGGATTGATAAGAAGCTGATCACAGGGTGTCAAGCTGCTTGGAACGTTAGTGATAATCTGCAATTTGTGGAGGCAGGTGTGCCTTTCTCCTGTAGCAGCACCACCACAGGATATTACAAATTGAAATCTATAGACTATTTGTACAATACATAAGTGTTCTGGGTTCTTCGGAGTGAGAAATGCTACTCTTTACTCTGGTCAACAGGTTTTGGATGGAGACCTTCCTACTGTATCCGCTCATAATTCCCTAGTTTCAGCAGGTATACTTTTTAGTTACACCCAAAAATTAGAGGATAAATCATAGCAATGTACTGGTCAGATCTGTTAGATGAGAACTCTGCATTGGAGTACGCCACACACAAACCTTAAGCAAAGGCAGAAAGAGTCATTTTCAGCCGAAATACAATTCAAAGTGACTTATGTTTTTAATTTAAATAATTCATTGTTTCTTGGCCTGTCACAGGCACCCTATATAACCCTATAAATGTGTTTTAGAGTAGGCAGATTAAGGTTACCATGGCCCTGGGCTGTATGGGAAGTGTGAGCCCCCTTTCAACCTGGTATTTTAATATAGTTTGCCAAACTATGAATATATTATATATGTATGTACACAACATTATACAGATTTCTTCTTTGTACATCCATATGTGTACCTTAAGTACATATGGTACTTGTATACACTTAAGTCTCATGGTCCTCTACAAAGGTACAGTAAGTCCTTTTGATATGCACAGCATACCACTGCAAATTTTTTTTAGTATAATAATATCTCCTACGTATAATGACCACAATTATTGATCTATCATTACCATTATGTTAGAGAAACACTGTAATGATAATACTGATTTTACTTAGAAAATTGACCCTTAATTTCACAATATGGAACTTTGTATTATAACGTATCTTGCAGTGGGAGGAGAATTGGACGAAATACACTATATGCTATGTGCCACAGTCTGATCTCTTAACCTTTTGCCACAGTATCTAAATGCATAGATTAAGGGCATAATTAATGGCTCAGATCCATAGTAGATAAAAATCATAGCTGAACCAAGCCTAGTACAGTAGCAGATGAGTTCAGTGCCTATATATGGTACTAAAACCATGCTCAGTTCAAAGCCACAGTAAGAAGACTTTGCATAGTGCATAGATGCTGTAACAGAATCAAGCTAAGTGCATGGATCTATTAAAATAGTCTAGTATACTTTATAAATCAGGTACCAGAAAAAAGCTCAATGCAAAGATATGGCAACAGAATGAATTTTTCTACATACATAAGGAATCAGAGCCAAGTTTAGTGCATACAGTAGATATTAGAAATTCTGCAAATTCTATATGAACAGAGGATTTAAACCATTTATATCACTGCAAATTATAATCCCTGTTAAAACATAACTTTTACTAGACAAATCTAAAATTATAAAATCTAGACCCCTATAGATTACCACAAACATACCTAGATGTACAGCAAAACTGTGTACTATCCGTCAGGGGAGTAATCGCCCCGATAAAGGACGGCTCCGCTTTTATGACAGATAATATCACTATATACGTGTATAAACACCTTAAATCCCAGCTATCCCGACGCGTTTCCCCCGAAACCAGTTTTAGGGTTCATCAGGGATTCAAAAAACTCTCGCTGTGGAAAAGAGTACGCTATATACAAAAGCATAACAACCTGTCTTAAATACATATACCTCCTATTCAAATTCAATAGGGAGACTGATACTTAGCTTAGATGGCTGTCAGGTATAAGAATGATTACTCCCCGCAGCTCCTTTGGTATGCTGGCACCCAGGATAAGAGGGATACCTGCGGGGAGTATCATTCTTATACCTGACGCATCTAACTAAGTATCAGTCTCCCTAAATTTAATTTGAATAGGAGGTATATGTATTTTAAGACAGGTTGTATATGCGTTGTATATAGCGTACTCTTTTTCCACAGCGAGAGTTTTTGAATCCCCTGATGAACCCTAAAACTGTACGGGGGAAACGCGTCGGGATAGCTGGGATTTAAGGTGTTTATACACGTATATAGTGATATTATCTGTCATAAAAGCGGAGCCGTCCTTTATCGGGGCGATTACTCCACTGACGGATAGTACACAGTGTGCTGTATCATCTAGGTATGTATGGTAATCTATAGGGGTCTAGATTGTATAATTTTAGATAGTCTAGTAAAAGTTATGTTTTAACAGGGATTATAATTTGCAGTGATATACATACAGTAGATATGTTTAAAGACCCAAGCTTAGGAAAAGCATGTCTACTAGATGGATACAGTACCAAAACCAAGTTTAATAAATATAAATGATGACGCACATATAATGGCCATAATTAATTATACTAATACTTAGGCAGTGTAAATTTGGGCTACACAGTCTAAAAATGCACCAGATTTATTACAGTGGCTTATGTTGCTTGATAAATTTGGCACGTTTAGATGTTTCTAACCCTATGCCACTTATGAGTTCACTAAATTTGTGTCAGTAACTGAATCTTGGCACATTTTTTGCCTCCCAGCATTGTGCACCCAGCCATAAAGCCATGCCCTTTTTTAGATGCAGCACATTAGTGTCTAAAAACTAAAGCTTGTTGTAAATATGAAAAATGAACAAACCCCTTATTTCTACATAGAAAATTATTTCACTTTGCTGTGAAATAATGGTCAAAACAATGAAAACTGCCCTTGAATGTTTTAAAGGGTAAAATAAATGGCAGTTCTATGTTAGTCAGGACTTTAAAGAAAAGGCTTTAGGGTTCCATTTTTTTCTGACAGCTTCAAAATAACTCAGTAGTGCTACATAGCTAGATGTATAATCAGTACAAAAGGGAAATTCTAATCCAACTGTATAGAGCTATAGTGAAACCACATCTGGTATTGGGCAGATTTACTAATGCCATCTAATACTCAGAAAATGTAGATGTAGATTGAACAGTCTAAGACCGAGTTCACACAGCGCTATATGTCTGCATTGAAAGTACAAACTGGCCAGCACGTACTTCCAACAGCGCTCCGCCCCGGCTCCCATTCACTATCACTTTACCCGGCACGAAGCATCCACAAAAAGTGACGAAGCTTCTTTTTACAGCCGTGTGCTGTGCGCAGGGGAATACGCCAGAAAAACATAGCACTCAACAAGTGCTATGATTTTACCGTATTTGCGGGGCATGCTTCAGGTGTATTGCAATGCAATTATGTGCTGATTGACACCCCGCAAATACGCTGTGGAAACACTCCCTAATGATCACCCAAAATTTTCATTGGACTCATTTTGTATGATAAATTTGGGACAACTCCCTGTTCTTACTTTAGTCACGGTTTTTGGTCTTTTCAAAAAATTTCCCAAAAAATTTTTTGGATTTTAAA
>JAODAL010036733.1:0-41292 GCA_025379985.1 Phyllomedusa bahiana | reverse complement strand
GAGCCCCTAACCCTGCCGGCCCCCCCATATCCCTGCCTGTGGCCCCTAGCTATAACCTGCCTGCCCCCCTATAGCTATATACCTGCCTGTGTGCCCCTATATACCCCCGGGGAGCCCCTATAGCTATAAAAACCGCCTGAGAGTGACCCAATCATTCCCTGCCAGAGTGCCCCTAAAAATATCCCCCTCCTGAGAGTGCCCCTATATCTATATACCTCCTGAGTGACCCAAAATTTTTACATACCTACCTATCTAAGGGGACAAATACAAATACCTGCCTAACGAGAGGCATAACTATATACCTGTCGACTGAAGGACGTAATACCTGTCTAACTGGGGGGACTTATATCCCAAAATTTAAAGGGAGTTGCGGGGAAATTGAGGTTTTCAAAATATTTGTGTCCAAATCCTCGGGACGATATTGGCCGGGAGAAATCAATGAAGCGTAACCGGGATGGGAAAAAAAAGGGAAAGTAACGACCCTGATCAGAAAAGAGTCCCGGTGATCACTAAATGAAACTGCATGTAACCCTTTAATTTCTGCAGAGTCTACATCAACTAGTATCACCACATATGGCCCCTGTAGGCGGTGGTATTGTAATCAAGCCGTGTAACTGATAGTCACAAAAGGGGGTCCCGTTCGGTCAGGTCTGGCAGGATTATTTGACCCTTAAGTAGGAATATTTTGGGCTTGTTTTGTAGGGGGTTTTTTTAGAAACAATCATTCTCCTAAATTTCTCCATGATCGGGGCTTATTTAGTGACTTTATTTAGGGTATTACATGGATAGGGGGGGAGCGATTTTGAAAAGCAAATTTGTCGGGGCTCATTTTCATTGTGCAGTGACGCGAGGAATGGGCGGGATCTAGTGGAATGTCAGAAAAATTTGTGACAGGACCTGGGGGAGGGGTGAAAAGGGAATTAGGGGGGGGGGATTTTTTGGGGGGAGGAGGGGGGAGGGGGGGGGTGCCATTTGCTGTACTTGCCTAGGGGGCCCCAAAATCCCTTGCCCGCCCTGCTCTCCTGCACACCAACTTCAAATGTCGCCCCAAGCGCTCAAATTTTTTACGTATTAAAAGTAGCAAAAAAACTTCATAAAAAAAACCATATTCCCCCTTTACTTTTTTGGGGTTTGTAGACTGCTGATATTATTTGTGTTTTCTAAAAAGGTTAAATGCCCGGGGGTCAAGCCGATTAAGCCTGCACAGAATCCTTTAGACCACATGATGGCTTATTTAGCATAAGGGTTAAAAAAAAATTTGCACAAATTTAATGGGATTGTTTTTGATTTCCCTTTTAAAAGTTAAAGGGGAAAGGGCCACAAAGGGATTGCTGCTTTTTATTTAAAGATGTTGCAAAAATAAGTCACTTTGAATTTGTGTCCTTTAAACAGTTCCACCATTCCTAGATATCCCCCTTGTATGGGGTTGGGATCAGCTCCTCAGGGCGCATAGTTTTTCAGACCTTTTAATCTCTCCGTAGGCTGCCACACGTCACAAACTACAACCTGTTCTATCTCTCCGATAGGCTCTAAGCACTGCTTAGCTACAGACTGTTTGTGGGGGTGTAGTGACAGAAGGGTACTAAAATTTAAAGGGCCCCTGAAAGGGGGGTTTTTTCGGGTGTCTTTGAAGCTGGTGAAAGTGGGGGAGATCTTTTTTTTTTGGGGGAAGTGAGGGCCAAAATGTGGGGAAGCACGGGAGAAGCTTGGGGACGGTTAGGTGGGCGATGAGAGGGAGCAAGGGGAAGGTCCTGTAGGAGCGGGGAATTTCGTGAGGGGGGGGGATCTGGAATTTGGGGAAGATTATGGAGGGGGGATCATGGAGGCTTTGTAGGTCAAGGGTTTGCAACTTTTAACTAATTCGCTGGGCAATGGGGAACCAGGAAGGATTGGCAGGGGGAGAGGCAGAGGAGGACGAGGAGAGAGGGGATAAGACGGGACAAGTTGAGGATGGGTTGATCTGGTGATCTCCCTAAAAGGCTGCCAGCACGGGGCTATACTACAGACCTGGCTTCACGCAGCCATAAAGCCAGTAAACACGCCCCTGAATCAAAAAAAAACCCAAGAAAACAAATGAAGGGGAGATGAATCAAAGTAGTAAGAAAACCCCTTTTAAAACCCGTCAAACCCACTAAATTTTGGCGGATTTATATTTAGAATCCGAAAAAAATCCAACTGAAAAACCTCAAAATTTAAACCCAAATAGAAAACCCCTGTAGTCTACACAACCAATTTCTTTGTCCAAATTTTTAAACCACTTGCTTATTGAAGATGTTCAGCGGATTCTAGTACAGTTCAATGTTACAGGGCCGGCCGGAATCCGACTGCAAAATCCGCGCCAAAAACCGCACTATGGTAAAATGCTGTCGGATTTCCGATGACATTTCACCATCGCCGTGTAGACATTGCCTCACAGTGTTGTATGAATGATTTGTTCTTTTTATTCTGTTCTCAATTTTATTAGTTTTTTTTATTTTTTTTCTACTTTTATAGCATAAAAAGGTAAAATTAAAATGCCATATTCTGAGATGCACTACTTTCCTTCCCTGAAGATGGAGCTGTGGGGGATTGTTGTTGGGTTTTATTGCCACCTGGTTTGGAATGAATGTGACTTTTTGATGACTTTTTAGTCCCGTTTTTTTGCACATGTAACATTTTTTTCTTGCTGCATTCCCCGTGCGGGATAAATAACGTGATATTTTCATGGTTCAGATTGTTACAGAGGTGGTGATTGAGTGAAGGCAATGCAAATGAAGCGGCACCAATCCTTCACCACGCGGTGACCTCCAGGGTTAAGTCGTGGGCCTGTGGCAGCAGCCTCCGTACGTCGGGGGGGAGCAGCTTTCATGTTGCTGACAGCTCCATTCAATGCACTTTTCACATTTTAATCTTATTATGATTTGATCCATTTCAGAAATCCTCCCGCGCAGCTGCTGCCACCTATTGATGCAATGCTCGGGAATCTCCGTGTCCTGGAAGATAATTTGTCCCCGTCTGTTTTCAAGTTGCTGCTAAAAACAATGCAACCCATATAGTTCAAAGCCAATGACATAGGAGCAGCTCTGCCCCAAAACAGACTGTGCATCTGGTAAAGCGATCCCCACCTGCAGGAGCCAGGCAGAAACCAGAATATAGAGGGGGAAGGGGATCCCATCGGACCCATGTGGCCGGCAAAGTGGGAGCTGACACAAGAGGTTTGTTACTAGATACTTTAGACACTAGTAAAATATATTGGAGAAGTTTATGACTCCTGTAAGGCCGCCCCTCACCTCCAAACAAGAAGCTAATTGGTGTTATTTCTAACCCTATGTTGCCGTAAATAAACTAGTTTGAAGAGACATGGGGGTGGGGGTTAGAGAGAACTATTTTCAGGCAGAAAATATGCAAATTGGCCCTTCTCCAGAATGCAAAAAAAAAAAAAAAAAAAATCCTACCCAATGCTCCAGCCAACCAGAGCCATGCACTCCCCTGACGAGGAGCAAAACCCCCAAAACAGATTGGGGGAGACTTAGGATGCGCGAGTATGAGAGAGTTTTCTTCCCTCTGGAGATAAGATAATTTGCTACTTGGATAACATATAAATTAGATAAAAAGATTTTATCCCGAAAGTTTATTACAGCCAGATAATTTCACCACATGTGGACTATGAATCCTACTATGTAATATATGGACCACAATTCCCCACAAGTGGCTCATGAAGCCCACTTTATCATATACTGACTATGGAGCCTGTTTCATACATTGGGACCATAGACCCAATTATTGACCATATACCACATTTCACCACATGTTGACCATGGACCCCACAATACTATATATTGACCATAGACCATACTCCACCACATATTGACCATGGATCCCACTTCATCATAAATTGACCATAGAGCCTGTTACCCACATGGGGACCATCGTTCTCAATTCAACACATGGACCATGGACCACTACACCATATATTAACCATAGAAAATACTTTATCACATGTCAACCATGGAACCCACAATACTATATATTGACCATAAACCATACTCCATCCCATGTGGAGACCCATTTTATCATATTTTGACCATAGACCCTTTTTCATTACAGGTGGACCATAGACCTCAATTCAACACATGTGGATCATATCCCTATAATACCATATATTTACCACAGACCATATTTCACCACATGTGAACCTTAGACCCTGCTATGCAATATATTGACCATAGGCCTCAATTAACCAAATGTGGACCATGAATTCCACTTTATCATAAATTGACGATAGAGCCTGTTATCCACATGGGGACCATAGACCTCAATTCAACACATGTGGACCATGGACCCCACTATGCCATATATTAACCATAGACAATACTTTATCACATGTCTATCATGGATCCCAGAGTACAATATATTGACCATAGATCATAGTCCATCACATGTGGAAATCCACCATAGAGCCTGTTTCCTTACATGGGGACCATAGACCTCAATTCAACACATGTGGACCATAGACCCCACTATACCATACATTAACCATAGACAATACTTTATGATATGTCTACTATGGACCCCACAATACAATATATTGACCATAGCCCATAATCACTTATGGAAATACACTTTATCATATATTGACCATAGAGCCTGTTTCCTTACATGGGGACCATAGACCTCAATTCAACATCTGTTATACCATATGTTTACCATAGACCATATTTCACCATATGTGAAACACAGACACCGCTATGCAGTATATTGACCATAGACCGCAATTAACCATAGGTGGACCACAAATTCCACTTTATCATATATTGACCATAGAGCCTGTTACCCACATCTTGACCAAATACCTCAATTCAACACATGGTGACCATAGACTTCAATTCAACACATGTGGACCCCACTATACCATATATTAACCATAGGCCATACTTTACCACATGTCGACCATGGTCCCTACTATACAATATATTGACCATAGATCATGCTTCATCACATGTGGACCATGAAATCCACTTTATCATAAATGGACCATAGACCCTATTTTCCAACATGTGCACCATAGACCTCAAATTCCTATATATTGACCATAGACCCTACTTTACTATACAATGATAATAGACCTCACTTCACTGCATGTGGACCATAGACCTTACTTTACCGTATACTGACCATAGTGCTCACTTCCCACAGGTGGAACATAAACCCCACTTCTCCACATATTGACTATAGACCTTAATTTACTATATATTTATCATAGACCCCACTTTATCATATGTTATCCAGAGAGCTCACTTCCCCACATGGGGCCAATGGACCCCTCTTTACTATATAGTGACCATAGACCTCATTACACCTTATGTTGTTCATACACCATAATTTACTATACAGTATAATGATCATAAACCTCACTTCTATTTAAACCAAAGACCCCACTTTCCTGCATATATCTTAATTCACCATATATTAACTATAGACACCACATTACTATATGGTAACCACAGACCTCACGTCCCCCACAGATGGACCATAGACCTTACTTTATCACATGTGGATCATAAACTCCTCTTCACAATATAGTGACCAGGGGCGTAACTTTGGTTCAGAAAGTGGGGGGGACCAATTTTCCCTCTCATCCCCTATCTTCCTATCCCTCCATCCCTCCTTCACTTGCCTTCCCTTCTCTCTCCTCCTCTCCCTGCAGTGAAGTGGTCCCCTTTAACCCAACTAGAAGGTCTGTGGGAGTGCTGTGAGCTCCCCCAGCAGGTTCGGGCGGAGTCCTTATGGCAAACACTTTTGGTGCAATCCGTCAGGTTATGAGTGGCTCTCTAATTACTGAAGTTTAGAGCTGGACTGGGACTAAAAAGCAGCTCTAGCAAGGAAACTGCACCAGCGCACTTATAATATCTCCCCTTCTAGATGGAAATAAAAAATGTTGTGCAATGCAGCAAATTTCGCTTAACCCCTCCCATCCCCCATCACTACTACAGTGTTATACACGCAACAGAATGAGGAAAATAAAAGAACTAAATCTCACTGTACCCCTAGGAATCACTTGTCACATACTGTACCCCAACAATTAATTTATTGCATACCGTACACCAGAGATTACATCACTCACTGCACCCCAGAAATTAATTATTACACATGGTAGACATAGAAATGCCATTACTAACTGCACCTTATAAATGAATTGCACATTGTGCTCAGGAAATAATATAATTCACTGTACCCCAAAAATGTATTACACACTGCACCCTAGAAATTAATTATATTACTCACTGTACCCCAGAGATTACATTACACCTGTATCCCAGAGATTACATTACTCACTGTACAACAGAGATTACATTACACCCCGTACCCCAGAGATTACATTACTCACTGTACAACAGAGATTACATTACACCATACATGAGAGATTACATTACACCATACCCCAGAGAGTACATTACACACAGTACCCCAGAGACTACATTACTCACTGTATCCCAGAGATTATTACATTACACACCGTATCCCAGATATTACATTACTCACTGTACCCCAGTGATGACATTACACCAATACCCCAGAGATTACATTACACCCCGTACCCCAGAGATTACATTATACACTGTACAACATGGATTACATTACTCACTGCACCCCAGTACTCCAGACATTACTGCATTATTCACCTTACCCGAGATTACATTACACACTGTACCATAGAGATTATATTACACCATACCCCAGAGACTACATTACACACTGTACTCCAGAGATTACATTACAAGCTGTATCCGACAAATTACATTACACGCTGTACCCAAGAGGATTACATTACACATCGTACCCCAGAGATTACATTGCACCATACCCCAGAGATTACATAACATACCGTACCCAAGAGTTTACATTACACACCGTACCCTAGAGATTACATTGCAATCTGTACAACAGATTATATTACTCCATAACCCAGAGATTACATTACACACTGTACCCCAGAGACTAACTACATTAAACAACATAACCCAGAAATTGTGTGTCTGATATATACATATATTGAACACAGACACACTACACACTTAGGGTGGGCTCACATGATGGTTTTTCAGCATTGTCAGTGTCGTTTGCTTGTTGGAAATTCGACTCTTGCAAACGCAGAATTTCGACGAGCAAACGACCCTGACTGGTCGAGGCAGATTTCTCCCTCCTATCCTTTAGTGTTGTTAGTGCAGAAAATGCCTTGAAGAATTCTATGTAGGCGCTGACAGTATGCGCCGAAAATACTCGAGTAAAATTAGTGTCATCTAAACAACGACACTGATTTTACATAGGGTATAATATAAATCAGTTACCTGTTGGACTGGACGCCAGTGCTGAGGCAGATCCAACACTGATTCCGCCCCGGAATCAGCATTCATATCTTCTGCATGAATGTACCCTTAAGGCGTGTTCACACGGCGTATAGCAGGGTGTACTGTCAGCTCTGCTATATTCTGGGTGTTTTAGAAGCATGCGCTGGCCAGTCCACACTTCTAAAATACCCCATTCACTTTCATTTTCCCCAGCGCATAAGTGCAGGGAAGAAGTGACATGGCTAGACACATGGCTGTACAGTATATACACATCTCACATATACAGTACATAACCTACTCACATGCACACACAATGCCAAGCACCCTTGTCCTCTCCTTACCTGTCTCCTGTAGTCTGGTGCACTTGGCATTCGGCAAGAGCTTCTCTTCATCTGTAATGAGGGCTGAGCATAGGGGAAGTTGTAACGGCTGGGTAGTGGATCCGCCGGACCACCGCAAGCGATGGTAGTTAAGCCACGCCAGGGAACGGAATCTAAGTAGCCCCCGGTTTTCACCAGAGCCCGCCGCAAAGCGGGATGGACTTGCTGCGGCGTGAGGCTACCAGGTCGTCCCCCCTGACGTGACTTGCTTGCGGTGGCAGCCGAGGTGCAGCGTGGTACAGAGTCGTAGTCCGAGAGTCGTAGTCGTGGGCAGGCAGAAGGTCAGGACAGGCGGCAAAGGTTCGTGGTCGTGGACAGGCAGGAAGGTCGGGGCAGGCGGCAGAGGTTCGTGGTCGTGGACAGGCAGGAAGGTCGGGGCAGGCGGCAGAGGTTCGGAGTCGGGAAAACGTAGCAAAGGGTCTGGTACACGGTAAGGCGAGAGTATGCTTTTGGAACGCTTTCTTAGGGGCACGGGGCAACATAGATCCAGCAAGGGAGTGATTGTGGGACGTAACCTTAAGTAGGGGAAGCGCCTGGCAATTAGCCAATAATCAGGGCGCGGGCCCCTTTTAAAACCCCCCGGGGGAACGAGCGCGCGCGCGCCTTAGGACACAGGCACGCGCGCCTCGGCCGGCAGAGGGAGCAGAGGCACAGGGGGCCGCGGTCAGGTTAAGTCCACGGCAGACGCAGCCCCCCGGCTCGTCCGCGGGCCCGGGTGGCCCCGGCCCGGTGGGCACCCGGGAGGGGGACCACGGATGCGCCCGCGGCCGCGGGGCCGGGAGCGGCGCAGGCCCGTGACAGAAGTGGTATACAAGGGGAGGGAAAGATACAGCCCCAGATGTGCTGGACTGTGAGCAGCGATCTGATTGGTGAAGCAGTCCCTGCTGACTCTTGCTCCACCAATCAGCGCTGCTCTCACTCTGCACTGACACTTGAGGCAGATACCTACTCTGTCCCCCAAAGATACACAGAAATATAGGAGGCAATGGGTTAACTTCTTCCTCCTCTGTGTTCTGCTCTCATTTTTTCATATGGATTATTTTTTATTGAAGTGGCTAAAAAGTGGGGGGGGACCATCCCCCACCCAGAAAAAAGTGTGGGGGGGGGAACAGTCCCCTCCGTCCCCCCCTAAAGTTACACCTATGATAGTGACCATAGACCTTATTTTACTACATATGGATTGACTCTACTTTACCATGTATTGAGCAGAGAGCCCTGTCCCCCAAATGTAAACCACAGACCTCAATTCATCATATGTTGACCCTACAAGGCACATTACTATATATTAGTGACCATAGGTCTCACATGTGGGCCATAGTTCCCACTTTACCATATGTAGACCATAGACTGAAAACATCCGGCTCTGATCCCTGCCATTTAACCCTTTAGATGCCACAGCACCATTCCTCCCTCCAATAGACCTCCCTGTGACGAGATTTCTGGGTGCCAAGCACTTGCCATGGCAGCTGAAGGGCTAACAAAGGCTTCCATAGCTGCCATGTTACGGTTCCTATTACTTCCTGCCTCAGTCTTTAAAATAGAACACATTTTTCCCATAAGCCGAACACTATAGAATAAAAAAAAATCCAAATGGCCAAATTGTGTTTTTTTTTTGGTCATTTCACGTCCCTAAAAAATGGAGTAAAAAGTGATAACAAAATTGCATGTATCCCAAAATAACACCAATAGAAATAACACCTCATCCCACAAAATAAGTGCCCATGCAGGTCTATAGGTGGAAAAGCAAAATAGTTACCGGTCGCAAAAAATGGCGCCGCAAAACTAAAAAATAAAGAATGTGACACTTAGCTAGTAGAATGACTGAAAATATGATCTGCATTAGTAGACATAACATATCATCAAGTGCCTGCCTCAAACTATTGTGATTTCCTTGTTCAAATGCTTTTGATTGTTAAGCGGCCACAGAATTTTGTATTGGAAATTTTTTTCTCCTTTAAATCAAAACATGGTATGAAAATATTAAGAATATTTTTTTTTTTTTTTATAGAAAGAACTAAAACGTAAGGAAATCCCTTCATATTTATTTTAACTAGAATTGCACCGACCTGCAGAATACAGAGAACGCATCATTTATACCGAAGAGTGAACGTCATAAGATCAAACCCTGCAAACAGGGTGTAAGTATGATTTTTTCACATAGTACTAGAATTTTTGGGGGTTTCCCATTACATTATATGATACGGTCAATGTTATCAGTAAAAATTACATTTTGTCCCACAAAAAACAAACCCTCTAATGTCTATGTAGATGGAAAAAAACTAAAGTTAGGGCTCTTGGAATGCGGGGAGGGAAAAAACGAACAAATAAACAACAAAAACAAAATAAGTTTTGACTGGATTAAAAAGCTCAATATTCTTCATAAATTTGTTGCATTTTGGACTTTATTTTCTTTCAAATTTCTTTCTTGTTCTAGCGCAGTATCAATAAATATATTCTATTTTTTTTTAATTTTATTCTCCCCGTGGTTCTATTTCATTTATTCTTATAATAAAATATCCCAAATTGGATTTTATACAGCTATTTAGCCTTATTTTACCTCATAGTATTGGGCGCCAGATGCCAACCACTGTGTATAGTGTACCTTCTTATATGAGAGGATATAAGGATACACAGACTACTTCTACATATCAATAAATATATGGAATAGTGTGATACATTTTCTAGAAATGTCTGCTCTGTGCATTTGTGCAAATATTTAAGGAGATGCCACTTTTTACACCCAAAAAATGGTATAAATAAACCCATGAATAAATTCCTCCCAGAAGTATCTCAGAGGGTTGCAGAACCTTTCATTATATAACAATGAAGCTGTAAGGGCTTGTCCCCACGGGTTTGCGGCCGGTTTTTCAGATGGTTGGCGGTTTTGCAGACCGTCTGAAAAACCGGCCGCAGACTAACACACCGGGCCGCTATGAAAAAAAAATTTCAAAACGGCGGCCGCCCGAAAAAACATTGTGCATGTTCATTCTTCTGTCCGGTTTTCGGACAGAATATGAACATATCAATGTGAAGGGGGAGGGCTTTTCTCTGCTCGTCCTGGAGAAAAGCCGCCCCCCTCTCCCACTGCGGTCCGGCACACAAACCGGACAAATACCTGTCGGATAAACCGACCGGTATTTGTCCTCTGCCGTGTAAACGGGCCCTAAGGGTATGCTCACACAGCATATAGCACCACATAGCTGTGCGCGCCGCTGTCCGCCACGACTTTCATCAGCGCCACAGCCTGGCATTCATTCACCCCAACTTTCCCTGGCACCTAACCACTCGAAAGAAGTGTCATGTCACTTCTTTTTATGGGCGCTTACAGTGCTCCGAGGAAAATGCTGGGAAAATGTACCATATGTGCGTGGGGTATTTCGAGCGCATTGCAGCGCAATTACACCCCAAAGTACGCGATGTGAACATACCCTTAGGGCATGTCCCCACTGCACGGGTTTGCGGACGATTTTTCAGACAGTTTGCGGTTTTGCAGACCGCCTGAAAATCCGGCCGCTAACGAGCACAACGGGCTCCTATGGAAAACCCGTGCCGCAGTCCCGGTTTTCCGCCCGGAGGTTTGGCCGCCCGAAAAAAATTGTGCATGCGCATTCTTCCGTTCGGTTTTCAGACAGAATTTGAGCGTGTCATTGGGAAGGGGGAGGGCTCATCGTGGAGAAAAGCCCCCCTCCCCGTGGCCGTGTGCACGGCTCACAAACCAGACAAATACCGGTTGGATAAACCGACCGGTATTTGTCCTCTGCCGTGTAAACGGGCCCAAACTCTGCTCCAGACAATTACAGAGGGCGCCCAACACAGATTTCCTACCTCAGTCAATGGCACGGCTGTTATCTTTGGGCAGCTCTCTGTCCTCGGACACCTGTACACACTTGACCTGGAACTTTGTCCTCAAAAGACTCCTCAGCTGCATAAACAAAGACACTTTGACCTTGTAAAAGTTTACAGCAGCGAACAAGGGTGAGAACTCCCACATGTGCTTTACTAATCAGTCTCTACCAAGTGTCAGACGAAGTCTTATAGGACAGCTGCCTATAGGTAGCAGCAGAGAGACAGTGGGGCACAGGTATGGAAACTGCTTAGGTCTCAGGGAGCTTTCACACAGGCATTTTGGGGTGCATTTTTATATTTGGGGAAACATGTAAAAAATTTTTTAAAAACCCACTTTTTTGCCCATAAGAAACTATGGCAAAAAAGGAATTTTAGACCTAAAAAATTTTAAAAAGGGCCTTAAGATGATCTGCAAAGGGGAGTGGACAAATTCCCTCCTGACTTTTGCCCCCCTCTCATCAATAAAAAAAAAGTCGATGTGTGCTTGCCAACAAGGTTTTCCCACCAAGAATTAATCTTGTTTGCCGGAGGGTTTCAAATACTTATTTCTTCAGCAAATGAAAATAAATTTATATCTTTTTGTGTTTTTTTTTTTTATACCTTTAATGTTAAAAATTTAACTACCCTTAACATTATAGATGTTATGTCTTTGTCAGTGGGGAAACTAACACAACTAAAGGGGCTTTTTTTTTCCCAAAAAAGGGGTAAAAAAAATAACCCTGTAAGTCTGCAATATCAGGTGTATAACATGGCGAATCTCTCCCTACAAATGAAACCGGGGCCCATGCGCTGCGAAAAGACAACCCTACATTCAGGTGCTGAAAAAAAGCCTGTGGGGTTGTGGGGTTGTACCCAGCTTTTTTCCGGAACAGATAGAATAAAAGAATGGCAGAATAAACCTTTCAGAGAATGCCCTAGGGGTGTGGTTTTTGCGTTTATAGCAGGGTTTTTGTTTATATAGAGACAAAAATTTATTTGCACGACGCGGCCGACCCTTCTGCTCTCCTAACAGGATGTGGCTGCTTCCAGGCATTGTTGTCTGTTCTTCAGGGTCAATCGCTGGGGTTCATATGACTTGTGGTGAAGTAGAGGGGAAGATTCGCTGTGGGGGATGTGATGTTATGTGTGGTTTGCCCTCATGGAATAATACAGTCACCCAGCATTCTCTATTGCTAAGGTTTGGAAAATTTCCCATGAAGTTTTGTAAGGGCTTCAGAGGGCGTGAAACCTAGCAGCACAGTGAGCGTAGCTCTGGAGGATAATACAGGATGTAACGCAGGATAAGTAATGTATGTACAGTGACTGCACAGCAGAATAGGTGAGTGCAGCTCTGCGAGTATAATACTGGATGTAACTCAGGGCAGTACAGGTATAGTAATGTATGACAGTGACTGAACTGCAGAATAGTGAGTGCAGCTCTGGACGTATTGTGTGTTACAGGATGTAACTCAGGATTGTAGTACAGGATGTGTGTGTGTGTGTGTGTACAGTGACTGCACCAGCAGAATAGTGAGTGCAGCTCTGGAGAATAATACAAGATGTTACACAGGATCAGTACGGATAAGTAATGTATGTACAGTGATGCCCAGCAGGAATAGTGAGTGCAGCTCTGGAGGATAATACAGGATGTAACAAGGATCAGTTCAGGATAAGTAATGTATGTACTGTGACTGCACAGCAGATTAGTGAGCGCAGCTCTGAGTATTAATACAGGATGTAATCAGGATAGTACAGGATAAGTAATGTATGTACACAGTGACTGCACCAAGCAGAATAGTGAGTGCAGCTCTGGGAGGATATACAGGATGTATCTCAGGATCAAGTACAGGATAATTATGATGTACTAGTGGTGGGGGGGGGAAACTGTACCAGCAGAAGTAGTGAGCGCGCTCTGGAGGATAATACAGGAGGTAACTCCTGGATCAGTACATGATAAGTAATGTTTAAACAGAGTGACTGCACCAGAAGAATAGTGAGTGCAAGGCTCTGTTTTGAGTATAATAATGGATGTAACTCAGATCAGTACAGGACAAGTATGTATGTACAGTGACTGCACCAGCGATTAGTGAGTGCAGCTCTGGAATATAATGCAGGATGTAAACTCAGGATCAGTACAGGTTAAGTATTGTATGTACAGTGACTGGCACCGGAGATATAGTGGTGCAGCTCTGGAGTATAATACAGGATGTAAACTCAGGATCTGTACAGGATAAGTAATGTTGTAATAGTGACTGCACCAGCAGAATAGTGGTGCAGCTCTGGGGATACTACAGGATGTAACTCAGGATCAGTACAGGAAAAGTAAGTATGTACACATGACTGCACCAGCAGAATAGTGAGTGCAGCTCTGAGGATAATACAGGATGTAACTCCAGGATACAGTACAGGAATAAGTAATGTATGTACAGTGACTGCACCAGCAAGTGAGGCAGCTCTGGAGGATAATACAGGATGTAACTCGGATCAGAACAGATAAAGTATGTATGTACGTGACTGCACCAGCAGATTAGTGGAGTGCAGCTCTGGAGTTTAAACAGGATGTAACTTCAGGATCAGTACAGGATAAGTAATGTATGTCACAGTGGACTGCAACCAGCAGAATAGTCAGTGCAGCTCTGGAGGATAAAACAGGATGGAAACTCAGGATCTGTCTGGATAAGCATGTTATGTTACAGTGACTGCCCCGGCAGACTAGTGAGTGCAGACTTGTGAGTATAAAACAGGATGTAATCTCAGGATCAGTACAGGATAAGTAATGTATGTACACAGTGACTGGCACCAGCAGAATAGGGAGTGCAGCCTCTGGTGTAATAATACAGTGATGTAAACTCAGGGATCAGTACAGGAATAAGTATGTATGTTCAGTGACTGCACAGCAGAATTAGTGAGTGCAGCCTCAGGATGATTATACAGGCATGTAAATCAGAATCAGTACAGGATATGTTAATGTATGCACACAGTGACTGCTCCAGTGAATAGTGAGTGCAGCTCTTTTTAGTGTATTATTACAGGTTGTAAACTCAGGATCAGTACAGGTAAGTAATGTATGTACACAGTGAATGCACCAGCAGAATAGTGAGCGATGCTCTGGAGGATAATACAGGATGTAACTCAGGATCAGTACAGGATAAGTAATGTATGTAAACAGTGACTGCACAAGCAGAATTGGGAGCGCAGCTCTGGAGGATAATACAGGATGTAAACTCAGGATCGTACAGGATAAGTAATGTATGTACGTGACTGCACCAGCAGAATTAGTGAGTGCAGCTCGGAGTACTAATACAGGATATAAACTCAGGTCGAGTACAGGGTAAGTAATGTATTGTACAGTGACTGCACCAGCAGAATTGTGAGTGCGTCTGGGAGGATACAGGATTGCAATCAGGATCTGTACAGAGAAGTAATGTATGTATACAGTGACTCAGCACCAGCAGAATAGTGAGCGCAGCTTGGAGGATATATTCAGGATGTAGTCAAGGATCATGTACAGGATAAGTAATGTATGTGCACAGTGACTGCACCAGCAGAATAGTGGTGCAGCTATGGGGTTCAATACAGGGAGGTAACTCAGGATTCAGTACAGGATAGTATAGTGGTGCACAGTGAATGCACCACAGAATAGTGAGCGCTGCTCTGGAGGATAATACAGGATGTAACTCAGGATCAGTACAGGATAAAGACAATGATATGTACTACATGTGACTGCACAAAGCAGAATTGTTGAGCGCAGCTCTGGAGGATAATCAGGATGTAGCTCAGGATCAGTAACTGGATAAGTATTGGTATAGTACAGAGACTGCACCAGCAGAATAGTGGAGTGCAGCTCTGGGGTATAATACAGGATATAACTCTGGGTCAGTACAGGATAAGTAATGTATGTACAGTGACTGCACAGGCAGAATACTTGAGTGCAGCTCTGAGGATCAGGATGCAACTCCGGATCAGTTACAGGATAAGTAATGTATGTACTACAGTGGACTGCACCAGCAGAATAGTGAGCGCAGCTCTGGAGGATAAAAACAGTAATGTAGCTCAGGATCAGTACAGGATAAGAATGTATGTGCACAGTGACTGCACCAGCAGAATAGTGAGATGCAGCTCTGGCGGTATAATCGGAGGTAACTCAAGGATCAGTAACAGGATAAGTAATGTGTGCACAGTGACTGCCCAGCGAATAGTGAGGCAGCTTAGGGAGTATAATACAGGATGTAACTCAGGATCATTACAGGATAAGTTAATGTATTTACACAGTGACCTGCACTCACCTGCACTCGCACTTAGTGAGGAGCAGCTCTGGAGGTAATCCCTTCAGCGCTGACTACTCGCGCTATCTCACTCGCGCCTTCAAAGTAATGTATTTCACGACTTCCTCACACGCACTCTAATAGTTAGTGCAGCTCAGTTGAATAGATACATTATGTAAACTCAGGTGTGACAGGATAATAAATGTGTGATCAGGGACTGCACCAGTGTGTGTGTGAGCGCAGCTCTGAGTATAATACAGGATGTAACTCAGGATCAGTACAGGATAATTAATGTATGTACACATGACCTGACAGCAGCCTAGTGAGGTGCAGTCTGGAGGATAATTCAGATTGTAGCAGGATAGTACCAGGATACAGTAATGCCTAAGTGCAATAGTGATGCACCGCAGAATAGTGAGTGCATGCTCTGGGGTATAATACAGGGAGGTAACTCAGGATCAGTACAGGATAAGTAAATGTGTGCACAGTGACTGCACGCCAGCAGAATAGTGAGGCGCAGCTCTGGTGTATAATACAGGATTTAACTCAGGAAATCAGTACGGAGAAGTAAAGTATGTGCACAGTGAGCAGATAGTGAGTTCAGCTCTGGCGGCAACCATACCCCCTACAAAACCCTACCTGTAGAATGTTGACCTCTTTGTCCATCTATCCATTCAACTGCGACTGAGCAATTCCACATCAAACCCCAATTTGAATATTCCGCTCCTCACTCCTTCACACAAGATATGTCCGAGGAGACTGGGACACTCTTTAGAAACTGCGCGTTTTAAGGTTATTACACATGACAGATTATGTTGCAGAGTTCTGTTATGTCCACTACTTGAAATTGAAAGTGCAGAAAATTATATGAACGGAAAGGACTGACAGCCGCAGTCTGCAACAAAATCTGCTTTGTGTGAATCCACCTTTCCAGCAACTCAAGCCTTTGATGCCAGTGGTATCAGAAGATAATTTTTGGGTGGATTTTCCTCTGTTTTCTGTGTGTGTGCTGAACTTTCACGTGTGTGTAGAGACAGGAACATAACACATTTCTTGTGATATTAGTGGATTATTCAGGTAAAGAATGCAGGTCGAATTAGGGAAGTATAGAGAGAGACAATAATTAGGGACACAGATTCAAGCTTGACAAATATATCTCACTCGCGCGCGCTGGACACCTAAACCCTTTATACAGCCCATATCACTGTGTGTGTGTGTGTGTGTGTTCCTGTGTGTGTGTGTGTAGTCCTATTACATGACCAAGACACCCCCTCTCAGCTCACCGATTAATTCCCAGACTGACCAGTTTGAGAGATCGAGACATCAGGAAGAGAAAAGAGGCAAAACATCTGGCCTTTGGTCCCACCAATACATAATGTGCATGCTCGAACCTACAGCATGCATATAATGCCCATAACCCCCTTGCTCACTCTCTAAAGCAAAGCATGGACAAGATTCTGCATACTAAAAGAAACCGTAGACCAAACTTCTGTAAACAACTGAAGACCTCAGACCAGACCTCTACACAATACTGTGTGTGTGCGAGACCAGATCCTAGATAGTAGAGAGAGATTACAGACCCAGACCAGACTCCAAAACAAATGCAGACTCCCAGACCACACCCCTAAACTAATACAGAGCCCAGACCAGACTCCAAAACTAATACAGACCCCAGACCAGACTCCAAAACTAATACAGACCCCAGACCAGACTGACCACTAATACAGACCCCAGACCAGACTGACCACTAATACAGACCCCAGACCAGACTGACCACTAATACAGACCCCAGACCAGACTGACCACTAATACAGACCCCAGACCAGACTGACCACTAATACAGACCCCAGACCAGACTGACCTCTAATACAGACCCCAGACCAGACTGACCCCTAATACAGACCCCAGACCAGACTGACCACTAATACAGACCCCAGACCAGACTCCAAAACAAATGCAGACCCCAGACCAAACCCCTAAACTAATACAGAGCCCAGACCACACTCCAAAACTAATACAGTCCCCAGACCTCCACACAAATACAGACTCCAGACCAGACTCCAAAATAAATACAGACCCCAGACCAAACATCCACATAAATGCAGACCCCAGACCAGACTCCAAAACTAATACAGACCCCATACCACACTCCAAAACTAATACAGATCCCAGACAACACTCCAAAACTAATACAGACCCCAGACAACACTCCAAAACTAATACAGACCCCAGACCAGACTCCAAAACTAATACAGTCCCTAGACCAGACCTCCACACAAATACAGACCCCAGACCAGACTCCAAAACAAATACAGACCCCAGACCAGACTCCAAAACTAATACAGACCCCAGACCAGACTCCAAAACTAATACAGACCCCAGACCAGACTCCAAAACTAATACAGACCCCAGACCAGACCTCCACACAAATACAGACCCCAGACCAGACTCCAAAAATAATACAGACCCCAGACCAAACCTCTAAACTAATACAGACTCCAGACCAGATCTCCTAAACTAATACAGACCCCAGACCAGACTCCTAAACTAATACAGAAACCTGACCAGATCCCTAAATAAATAGAAACCCCAGACCCTCAAACAGATATAGACCCCAGAATCAACTACCAAATAAATAGAAACCATAGACATCAGACCACACCCCTAAATAAATACAAACCCCATAAAAAAATACAGACCCTAGACCAGACCCTTAATTAAATGCAGACACAGACCAGACCTCATAAACAAATATAGACCTAAACCAGTCCCCCTCAACATGACAGATCTCTTCAGAGCCCATAAATAAATGCAGACCTCTAAGGTAATATAGATTCTCCCAGACAAAAACCCTAAAGTAATAGAGACCCAAAAACCCCTAAATAAATTTAGATCTTTCAGAACCGCTAAACTAATACAGACTCTAGATAAGACCCCCTAAAAATGCAGACCTTAGACTACCTCATAATACAGGTCCCAAACTAGAGTCCTCAGACCTCGTTAATAAAGACATCAAACTCTCTCAGTAAAGACCCCAGATCAGACCCTCCTTAATTAAAACCCTAGAACACCTTTACCCTGACCCCTACACCATTACAGATCTAGGACTACACCAGTGATTATATAGACCCCAGATCAGATGCTTTCTTATACAGACCCACCTGTAAAATAAATCTCAGACCAAACTACAAACCCTCCCTATACAGACCCCAGACCAGACCCCTAAGTAAATCAAGACTCCTAAATAAATTCAGACTTTAAACTAGACCCCCAAGTCTTATGTAAGGGGCCACTGATTCAGTGCTAAAGAGATGTTCTCACCTTTCTTTTTTTTCACAGAGCCTACTTTTCAACACCATCTTCAGGCCCCAACTTCCTGTTCAGGCTGTGGGCAGTTCTACAGCTTCAGGCTTCCCCTTTCCTGTTATGGCTGTGGGTGGTTCTTCGGCTTCAGACTCCCACTTCCTGTTCAGGCTGTGGGCGGTTCTACAGCTTCAGGTTCCCACTTTCTTTTCAGGCTGTGCGCAGTTCTACAGCTTCAGGCTCCCACTTTCTTTTCAGGCTGTGCGCAGTTCTACAGCTTCAGGCTCCCACTTTCTTTTCAGGCTGTGGGCAGTTCTACAGCTTCAAGCCTCCACTTTCTGTTCAGGCTGTGGGTGGTTCTTCGGCTTCAGACTCCCACTTCTTGTTCAGGCTGTAGGCTTTTCTACAGCGTCAGGCTCCCACTTCCTGTTCAGGCTGTGGGCAGTTCTACAGCTTCAGGCTCCCACTTTCTTTTCAGGCTGTGGATGGTTCAACAGCTTCAGGCTCCCACTTCCTGTTCAGGCTGTGGGCAGTTCTACAGCTTCCGGCTCCCACTTTCTTTTCAGGCTATGGATGGTTCTACATCTCCAGGTCCCCACTTCCTGTTCTGGCTATGGGCGGTTCTACATCTTCAGACTCCCACTTCCTGTTCTGGCTATGGATGGTTCTACATCTTCAGGCTCCTACTTTCTGTTCAGGCTGTGGGAGGTTCTACAGCTTCAGGCTCCCACTTCCTGTTCAGGCTGTGGGCTGTTCTACAACAGTGACTGACATTTCAGATCTGCTATTCCTAGCTGAGCCTGTTAGAAGGTCATTAGTGATAGAGGGGTTTAAACAGCAGGGCACAAGGCTACAGAGCTCTAAAAGGTTAAAGATTGTCAATAAGAAACACAAACAAGCTTCTGTGCTGCTGATAAGACACAGCAGGGAGTGACGTTAGAGCAAAGAATGTGGTCGGTAACTTTGGAAAGCTACAGAAGCAGGAGATTAGAACTGCTCTAACTCTGAAGTGAAGCAAATCAGAACAGCAATGTATTGAGTAATAGTCTTATTTACCTTTTCCTACATGTTTAAAACCAATCAATGAAATAACAATACCCTGAAATTCACCAACTGATGCCTCTGCACCCACTATAGCTACACCTCATGCTCCCAGCCTGAAATTGTATCAGGTTTTTCACAACACTTTGTATATGTAGCAAGCACTGGATACAATGTATCTGGCGAAGAGTCGAGTGTGAGGTTTCCGGGTTTACTTTCTCACATGCAGATCACATGGTTTCCTGTTCTCCGTGTTCTCGTAGTCGTGAACCAGAGACCTGCGGACGCTGCCAGGAGAAATATTACCAGGAAGGATTATGTCATCGCGGCTTCTACACCCAAAGCAACAACTGTGTCTGATCCAAGTTTCCATTCGGCTTCTCGAGCTGCAATAACTGGGGATGTTTAAAAAAAACCTGAATTCTCAATTGCTTGCTGTGACGGCTGCACTGAATCCAGAAAGGTTCCACAGAGACCCGGTAATGGTCGCCGTCTACATCCATTTGCTCTGTGCTAGGGGGTAGCCGGGGGTGAAAATCAATGCCTGAAACACATTGAGTAACATGCAGCTCAGGTGGAGCACCTCATTTATGAAGCCCCTCTTCCACTTTTTTCTGACATCCAGGTTGTCCTCATAGAGATAATGACACAATATTATTAGATCACAGTATGAAGAAATGGTAAAAAAAATCTTAATTTTTAAATGAATAAAATATTTGAACTTCTTTGGAAATTTTAGGGTGGGGGGGGGGGGTGGCTATACTGAATCCTCTCCTCCCCCATTATCTCGGACTTGACTCTTTCCTGGATCTCCTCTTATCTCTCTTATCGGATGTTCAGCGCCTCTCACTCTCATTTTACCTCTTCCCTTTACCCTCTCACTGTTGGTGTCCCCCAGAGAGTCATTCCTGAGCCCTCTCCTCTTCTCTCTGTACCCGCTTGGACTCAGTGAACTCATAGCATCACAAGGCTTCCAGTCTACCTCTATGCTGGTCAAATAGTCTCCAAAAAAATGGGAATCTCGCAAGAGAACAGAGTGACTTTTGATCACTATATTAACTATTTTGCCATAGGCAAAACTTAAACTCTATCAGTTCTCTATCTGTAAAACACTAAAACGTAACTTTTATTATGTATAAACTCCTTAACCTCTATACACACCATTTAAAAACCTGATTTCTAACCTCACCATTAACCCTTTCTACTTCTGAAGGAAGGAATAGCCCATTTCCATTATCAAGTCTGGTGGAGCACCACTATTAACAGGAAAGCCTTAAATATACAGCAATTTACTAACTCCAGTAAGGGATCCCAAGCCTCCTCCTTACTGGGATCCCTTACTGGAGCTAGTAAATTGCTGTATATATGAGGCTTTCCTGTTGGTAGGTGGGGTTCCACCAGACTTGATAATGGAAATGGAGCTATTCCTTCCTTCAGAAGTAGAAAGGGTTAAATGGTGAGGTTAGAAACCAGTTTTTAAATGGTGTGTATAGAGGTTAAGAGTTTATACATATATAAAAGTTACGTTTTAGTGTTTTACAGATAAAGAACTGATAGAGTTTAAGTTTGCCTATGGCAAAATAGTAAATATAGTACCTGTATGCTGATCACACTCAAATCTCTGGCCCAGATATCAACTCTCTGCTTTCTTGGATCCCAGACTGTCGTCCTTATCCTCATTCTTCTCTCCCACTTCCTCAACTCCATCTTTCCCCCATTTCTCTCTATCTCTACATCTGACCAGTCTATCATAGTCAATGGCTCCACACTCTCCTCAGTCCCAAAACTCCACTGCCTTGGTATAGCCTTTGATTCTGCCCTGTCCTTCAAATCACACATCCAAAGCCTGACCTCCTCCTGCTGCCTAATCCTGAAAAATATTTCCTAAGTCCAGTCCTTTCTCGATTTTGGCTCCACAAGATTGCTTGTTCATGCCTTCATCTTCTAGCGCCTGGATTACAGCAACATCCTTCTCAGTGGCCTCCCGTCTAGCACCCTCGCTCCCCTCCAATCCATCCTTAACTCCGCTGCCCATCTTATCCACCTCTCTCCTTACTACTCCTCTGCCTCTCCCCTCTGCCAAACCCTTCACTGGCTTCCCATTGCCCAGCAAATTCATTTCAAGCTACTAACCATGACCTACAAGGCTCTCCGTAACCTCTCTCCTCCTTATATTTCTGCCTTAATCGCCAGATACCTCCCCTCACGCAACCTCCGCTCCTCACAGGACCTTCTTCTCTGCTCTCCTCTTGTCAGCTCCTCACACAACAGTCTCCAAGATTTCTCCCGTGCTTCACCCACACTCTGGAACTCACTGCCCCAACACATCAGACTCTCCTCCACTTTCACCAGCTTCAAAAGCAACCTGAAAACCCATCTCTTCAGGAGCCTATAACCTACAATAACTCTTCTACCATTCCACCATAATGCCCACAGCTCTGTCCTTCACCTTCTGTCTGCCCCTTCCCTATTGTAGATTGTAATAATAATATACTCCTACTGTCTATCTATTTTGAAAAGGAAACTAAGATCCTTACTCCATGAACACCGGCAGCTACATCCTCCGTTCAGCAAAGTCTGCCGTCCTGCGCAGCTGCAGTGCCTGTCCTAGTGCTGCGCCGCCTGTCCTAGTGCTGCGCCGCCTGTCCTAGTGCTGCGCCGCCTGTCCTAGTGCTGCGCTCCCTGTCCTAGTGCTGCGCCGCCTGTCCTAGTGCTGCGCCCCCTGTCCTAGTGCTGCGCCCCCTGTCCTAGTGCTGCGCCGCCTGTCCTAGTGCTGCGCCGCCTGTCCTAGTGCTGCGTCCCCTGTCCTAGTGCTGCGCCCCCTGTCCTAGTGCTGCGGTGCCTGGGCTAGTGCTGCGGAGCCTGTGCTAGTGCTGCGGTGCCTGTGCTCGTGCTGCTCCGCCCCCTGTCCTAGTGCTGCGCCGCCTGTCCTAGTGCTGCGCCCCCTGTCCTAGTGCTGCGCCGCCTGTCCTAGTGCTGCGCCGCCTGTCCTAGTTCTGCGTCGCCTGTCCTAGTGCTGCGCTGCCTGTCCTAGTGCTGCGCCGCCTGTCCTAGTGCTGTGCCTCCTGCCCTCGTGCTGCGGTGCCGCCTGTCCTAGTGCTGCGCCCCCTGTCCTAGTGCTGCTGCGCCGCCTGTCCTAGTGCTGCTGTGCCGCCTGTCCTAGTGCTGCTGTGCCGCCTGTCCTAGTGCTGCTGTGCCGCCTGTCCTAGTGCTGCGCCGCCTGTCCTAGTGCTGCGCCGCCTGTCCTAGTGCTGCGCCCCCGGTCCTAGTGCTGCGCCGCCTGTCCGAGTGCTGCGGTGCCTGTCCTAGTGCTGCGGTGCCTGTCCTAGTGCTGCGCCGCCTGTCCTAGTGCTGCGCCGCCTGTACTAGTGATGCTGCGCCCCCTGTCCTAGTGCTGCTGCGCCCCCTGTCCTAGTGCTGCTGCGCCCCCTGTCCTAGTGCTGCGCCGCCTGTCCTAGTGCTGCGCCCCCTGTCCTAGTGCTGCGCCCCCTGTCCTAGTGCTGCGCCCCCTGTCCTAGTGCTGCGGTGCCGACTGTCCTAGTGCTGCGGTGCCGCCTGTCCTAGTGCTGCGCCGCCTGACCTAGTGCTGCGCCCCCTGTCCTAGTGCTGCGCCCCCTGTCCTAGTGCTGCGGTGCCTGTCCGAGTGCTGCGCCCCCTGTCCTAGTGCTGCGCCGCCGGTGCTAGTGCTGCTGCGCCGCCTGTCCTAGTGCTGCTGCGCCGCCTGTCCTAGTGCTGCGCTGCCTGTCCTAGTGCTGCGCCTCCTGTCCTAGTGCTGCGGTGCCTGTCCTAGTGCTGCGCCCCCTGTCCTAGTGCTGCGCCCCCTGTCCTAGTGCTGCGCCGCCTGTCCTGTGGCTGCACAGTTATTGGGGAGAGGGGTTCCTGCTCTTCTCTCCTGAACAGTGACAGCCACATTCTCTGCTGTAATGCTCTATCTGCCTCGTTTGTTCTAGCGGTGACAGGGGAGACCTTCTCACTGTAGTAGTAGGAGTCAGCAAGTGTCAGCAAGCTCCCCATCCTTAGGGCCCCAAATAGAAATAGTGCTCTACACAGTAATTGAACCCCAAACAGTGTATGTTAGACCGTATGACTTAGAAATTTAAAAAAGTCAGATAAGTGGCATGTAAGTAGGTTACCCCCATTAGATAGGTAATCAAGCCCCCAATCCTCCCTCAGTAGGCAGGTAATTATATAGACCTCCCAAAACAGGTAGATATATAGGCCCCCTGAGTAAGCTTACAGATTTATTCATTAGGTAAAGAGGCATGTAATCCCCACTTAGGTAGCCCCTCAGTGGGTATATAGGCCCCCTCAGTAGACAGATAAGTATAAAGGCCCCACAGTAGGTAGGAAGGTATATAGTCCCCCCTTTAAAGGGTGGGTTTATATAGGGGCCCCCTTCAAAAGGGGCAGGAAATAAAGGGCCCCCTCATTAAATAGGTGTTTTGGGAAACCCCCCTTTGGGAAGGTAGTTCCCATAGACCCCATAGTTGGGGTAGGTAGACATGGGTTTCCCCCCCCATTAATTAGGTGGGGTAAATAGGACTCCCCCCAACTAATTGGGGCCGGGTAGAGTTGCTCCCAAAGAAATTTTGCAAGCTGGGAAACCGCTCCCTTTAATGGCCGGTCGAGGCCCCCCATTATATGGGCCGGTTTCCGAGGTGCCCCATTATAAACCCCGGTCGGGGTTCCCCCAATTATATACCCAAAGGTAGATCTCCCCCTTTAAATTTGGGCCCTGGTAGCCAGGAACCCCCAATCATTAGTTAGCAAGAACCCCTTTAAAAAAAAAAAATAAAAAAAAATAAAAACCTTACCCATTGTGTTACTTTCCTTCCTCTTCTCTTGGTCCTAGTGTGGGTTGTGGAGCAGGCGTGGCCGAGGGACGCCCTTCCCCCCACGCTGCCTGCGCCGCGGCCTCCGGGGGCTGAAGGGCCCGGGATAAAAAAATCTGGGTTCTGCTGGAGGCCGCCCCTGCGTAAATCTCTGCATCCGGGGGTCTGTGACCGACCATGCGGGCCGGGTGCGCTTTGAGGGTGAACAGCCCGGGGCGTCAAACCCTCAGGGCCCCCAGGGGGAATCCGCAGCCCCCCCCGGGCCGGGCGCTCCGAGCCAGCACTGCGGGCCCGGCCCCCTTGGCTTTTAAACCTAAAAGGGGCCCGGGGGGCTGCCGGGTCCGGGTCTCGGGGGCCGGCTCGGGCACCGCGGGGGGCCTCAGATACCCCCCGGCAGGGGCCCCGCTGTTTAACGCCAGGCCCCGTTTCTAAAAATTTTTTAATATAACAAGTTATAGGGGACCGGGATTCTGGAGAAGGGTTTTTGGAAACATTTTTAGATGTGAAAATAGAAACCCAAGGTTTTAAAATGACCGGGTTTTTGGGAGAAAAGGGGCTGGATACAAATTTAGATGTATAATAAACAAGTTAAAAGGGGAAACCCGGAATTTTTTGGAGAAGGGTCTGGAGAACATTTTTTAGATGGGAATAATAGATGTTTAAATTATAGTGGACCGGGGTACTGGGGGAAGGGTTTTGGATACATTTTTGATGTAAAAAATATAAGACGTTTTCCGTGGGCCAGGTTTTTGGAAAAAGGGTCTTTGGGGACATTTCCCAGATGTAAAAATAGAAAACAAGTTATAGTGACCAGGATTCCCGGAGGGAAGGGGCGGATACATTTCTAGAAAGTAATAATAGAACAAGTTATAGTGAAAGGGATTTTGGAGAAGGGTTTTGGATACATTTCTTAAAGTAATAATAGAACAAGTTATAGTGACCGGGATTCTGGAAAGGGCTGGGGTAAAATTTCTAGGAAAGAAAAAATAGAAAAAAGTTATAGTGCCCGGGGTTTGGGGAAGGGGCCCGGATACATTTTAGATGTAATAATAAACAAGTTATAGTGGGCCGGATCCCGGGGAAGGGTCTGGATACATTTCTAGATGTAATAATTAACAAGGGTTTTAGTGACCGGGGGTTCTGGGAGAAGGGTCCGGGTACATTTCTGATGTAATAATAGAACAAGTTATAGTGACCAGGGGTTCCCGGAGAAGGGTCTGGATACAATTTTTAAAATGAATAAAAATAAAAGGTTATAGTGACCAAAGGGTCCTGGGAAAAGGGGCTGGATAATTTCTAGATGTAATAATAGAACAAAATTATAGTTGACCCGGGGTTTTGGGGGGAAAAGGGGCTGGATTTTCCCTTTCTAGATGTAATAATAGAACAAAATTTTTAGGGGACCGGGATTCTGGGGAAGGGTCTGGATACTTTTAGATGTAATAATTTGAACAAGATTTTGCCAGGATCCCGGGGGGAAAAGGGTTTTGGATACATTTTAGGGTGTAAAAAATAGAAAAAAGTTTTTAAATGACCGGGAATTTGGAGAAGGGTCTGGATACATTTCTAGATTGGAAAAAAAGAACAAGTTATAGTGACCGGGGGTTTGGAGAAGGGCTGGGGAAAAATTTTTAGATGTGATAAAAGAACAAGTTATAGTGACCAGGATTCTGGGAGAAGGGTCCCGGGTACCCTTTTTAGATGTAATAAAATTTTAAAAGGTTATAGGACCAGGATTCCTGGGAAAGGGTTTTGGATAAAATTTCGAAAGAATAAAGATGTAAGTTATAGTGACCAGGATTCTGGAGAAAAGGGGTTTGGGTAATTTTAAAATGTGATAATAAACAAGTTATAGTGACCCAAATTTTGGAAAGGGTCCCGAATTCATTTCTAGATGTAATATTTTCACAGGTTAAGTGACCGGGGTTCTGGGGGGAAGGGTTGGATACATTTCTAGAGTAATTTAAAATAAAAAAGTTATAGGGACCCCCGGGGTTCTGGGGGAAGGGTCTGGAGACATTTCTAGATGTAATAATTTTTAAAAGGTTTAAATGACCCGGGAAATTTTGGAGAAGGGGGCTGGATACCAAATTTTAAAAAAAATAAATAACAGGTTATAGTGACCGGGGTTTTGGGAAGGGCCCGGATACATTTTTAAAATGTAAAAAATATAACAGGTTTTAGTTTACCGGATTTGGGAAAGGGGGTTTGGGTACATCTCTAGAAAGTTTAAAAATTTTAAAAGGTTATAGTGACCGGGGGTTCTGGAGAAAAGGGGCTGGATACATTTTTTTAGATGTAAAAAATTAAAAAAGGGTTTTAGTGGGCCCGGGGTTTTGGAGAAGGGTCTGGGGGAAATTTCTAGATGTAATAATTTTAACGGTTTTTTAGTGACGGGGGTTTTAGGGGAAGGTCTGGGTAAATTTTAGATGTAATAATAGAAAAAAGTTATAGTGACCCCCATTCTGGAGAAAAAGGGGCGGATACATTTTTTTAGATTTAAAAAATATAAAAAAGTTATAGTGACCAGGATTCTGGAGAAGGGGTTTTATACATTTCTAGATGTAATAATTTGAAAAAGTTATAGTGAACCCGGGGTTCTAGAGAAGGGGTCGGATACATTTTTTAAAATGGGAATTTAAAAAAACAAGTTTTTAGTGACCAGGATTCTGGGGGAAGGGTCTGGATACCTTTTTGATGTAATAATATAAAAAGGTTTTTTAGTGACCGGGGTTCGGAGAAGGGTCTGGATCATTTCAGATGTAATAAAATAACGGTTTTAGGACCGGGATTCGGAGGGAAAGGGGCTGGATACAATTTTTAATGTTTAAAAATATAACAGGTTATGGGGGACCGGATTTTTAAAAGGGTCCGGATAAAATTTTTTAGATGTAAAAATTTCCCCTTTCCCCTGGATCCAAAAACCCTTTTGCAAAATAGGCTGAACTGGATGGATGACTGTCTTTTTTCGACCTTACAAACTACGTAACTATGTAATACATATATAGTCACTGTATGGTGGTAATCTTGGTATAATGGTTTACATTGGGGACAGTATGGTGGTCATGGTGCGCTCATATCATTTGGCACTTGTACGCTGTTGTTATTGGTAGTTTTGGGCTTGGTATAATGGGCTGGTCTATGGTAAAAAATAAAGTTCTTTTTATAGTGATACTATTTTGGTAGTTTATGATTAGAGGTCTTTGATACATAAATTTTTAAAGGGGGACTTCCCCAACACCCCCAACCCCGTTTTTTTGGTCTTTTTGCCCCCAAAAACCACTTTTGAGGGCTATTCCCCAATGTTTTTAATTGTCCTACACCAACATAACGCATTATAGCCGGGCACAACACACTGTAAGGGCCCCCTTAAAAATTATATGCTGCGCCTCAAAAAATTTTACGTTTAAAAACCCGGGCTAAAGGTTTTCCCCCCTTTTAAATTTATTTTTATAAAATGTAATTTTTTAAAGGGGGGAGCTTTCTTTTTTTTTAAAGGGAAAATTTCCTGGGCCAACCTGCCCTGTTCTTTTTTTTTTGTTAAAAAATGTTTAAAGGGGGGGCATGTTGGTTGGCTTAGAGGGGTATCATGTTTGGGAAATTTAAAGGGTGTGGGGTCTGGTATATGTGTGCCCACCCCCACAGTAGTGCCAACTATAATATCAGGGGGGTTTCCAAAAAGCAGTGGACCATTAGCTCCCCATAAGGTGCTGATGGTTAAATAATGGAGCTCATTTCCTTTGTCTACCACAAAGATTCCACGGCCACTATTGACTGCAACATCTATGGGGTTAAAGTTTGTCTATAACATAGATAGTAAGCTCCTGTGCTGCTGATAAGACACAGCAGAGTGTGACATCACCATCATAGCTACTGCTGGAGCAGAGAGAGGTGGTCGGTAACCTAGGGAAGCTTGTGTACACAAGCAGAAAACAGTTGGAAGTTTCAAGAAAGGCTGAGATAACTAAAGAATATTAATACGTATGTAGCCATGTAGAATTCTGGATCCTGGCTGGAGGCGGCTCTGGGGTCAGAGATGGGGTCTCCACTGGAGCTCTGGGGTCAGAGATGGGGTCTTCCCTGGAGCAGGTTGGTTCTTGCCTTGTGGGTTTCAGGGCATTCACCAGTGGGGAGGCTGGGCTTGGGGTCCTTGTCTCTCTCCCTTCACCCACATTTTCCCCACCCTTGGTTGAACTTGATGGAAATGTCTTTTTTCAAGCGCACTAACTATGTAACTATGTAACTATCTGTAACTGCTCTAACTCTGAAAGGAAGCAAAATCAGAAGAGCAATGTGTATGATAATAATCTTTATTTACCTTTGCCTACATGTTTAAAGTTTATCAATGTAGTAGGAACAACCCTTTAACCTGTAGGAGGTCACCTGGGAGCTGTAGGGTAGTATCAGGTTTCTCAGCAGCACTAAGTATTTCAGGAGACAAATGAGCTGATCTTTTGAGAGGCAATGACCTGCCTGTTTTACAAAGGAAAGGGGTTGAGTTCCTCCCTGTAGTGAATCTGTTGTGAAGTTGCACAATTGTAGGTCCTGCACCCAGACGTTACATACATGCAGTAATGTCCTGTGTCAATATAAAGTACAAATAATATGTTCCATCAAATCAGTCTTCTTCCAAATGTTTTCCGTCATCGCAGGTGACAAATAACTTTCAAAATCTTTAGAAATGATCTCATCTAAACCAATATTTGTACTTTCAACCCCACCGATCACCGTTACAAGGAACAGTCATAGCCAAAGTTCTTACCTTCATCACCACCTGGTGGTCACAGCTGGTGCAGCAACTCTGAGGAAGAAAATACAAAAATATTGAAAAATGCACCGTACATACTGCAAAGGCAAAAGAAAGGGCATGTAGACCCCACGCAACTGTGCAGGACGTATTTTACGGTCGTAAATACGTCCGGATTTCCCATTGGTAGCCATTCTAAGCGACTTGTTCCTTATTTTAGGCTGAGTTGGTGATGTATTTACGGACATAAATACGTCCGTAAATACGTCCAGAACTAAGCCCTGGGAAAAAATACCTGCTTGGGGGGGACCACGGGTCCCAGAAAGGGATGTCTGTGCTGGCTCTTGCTGGAGATGCTAAATAGAATAAAAGGTGAAAGAAGAACAAATACATCTTCATTTTCTATTAAAAAATAGACCAAAAATAACCAAAATCTGCTTTGGCTTATTTAATGTAAGATTAGTTCAATTCTCTCCCTTTTTTTAAAGACCTTTTCTAGCTGATATTTCTTTCTTTGGAGATCTTAGATGTATTTGCTTTCATTTTAAATGATCAACTTTTTCTATACATTGCAATGGATTTTATTCAACTTTGATATTTATCTTTATTCATTCATTCATTTGAAAGACAACTCTTTTTGCTCTTCACTAACATGTTTAATGATTTCTCGCTGTTTTCCAGCCTGGTCTCGAATCGGAATACATGTTCGGCGCATTCCTTCTGCGTCTAAGTCCAGCACTGCGCCCCACACATGGGGGAGGCGCAGGGGGGAAATTTACCCGCATGGGATGTATGAGCGCACCTCGGGCGCCGACATAAATGAGGCGCAGCTTTCACGGAAAATCGCGTGAAAACGGGCGCTCCGACGCGGCGATCTTCATACATGTCGCCCTTAGTGCCAGAAAATAAGCCAAATAATAGACGGTAGACTAGATAGTTCTAACATGGCCCAGATTTATGGACACTGTGATACATGTGGCGCATTGTAAGACTGTTTAGTCTAAGGTTACAATTATGGCTGCCTGTATGTATAGGGCTGCGCCATTTTTTTGCCGTTCTTTGAGCCAAACTGTTGTAGCCCTGTTCCATAGATGTGTGAACCGTCGTATGCCTAAATGTGGCACAATCTGCACCAGATCCCACACTTTCGAATGCGTGAAAGATGCAGGAGCGTGTCGTGCCAAAGTTGTATAATGCGCCAAAAATGGGCCTATAAGGCGCCAAAGTTTGGTGCAAAACCGTGATACAAATCCATACCGGTCTCAGATTGCCCTGGATGAGGCTACATTTGGCATAGAATGGGACACTTGCATAAAGTGCTGGGAGACACCTTCATACAGACTGTCGGAGAGGTAGAGCTGACAAGCCGGCGCCAGGTTCATACATGACGCCATAAGTGCTAGACAGGATTGATATAAATCTGCCCCACTGTGTGCAACCTCCTCTATTTTTAACCCCTTAAGGACCCTGGATGTATGAGTACGTCCCAGGGTCCCTAAGGGGCTTTGCAGGGGGATCGCGCCGTGACCCCCCCGCACAGCCGGCGGGTGTTAGCGGCAAATCGCAGCTTACACCCGGCCGTAATAGCGCGAGCGAGCAGCGTTGCCCGCCCACCTGCGCTGTTTAACCCCTTAGACACCGCAGCAAAGATGGCCGCGGCATCTAAATGAATGAAGAGCGTTGCCGCGCAGCATAACTGCGGCGATCCGATGCCTGGACATGGCAGCGGGGAACCTTGTGAAGGCTCCCACCGCTGCCATTTCCTCGTTTGCCCCACTTCAGGCCCCAGGCAGGAAGTGGGGAAACCGCCATCTTGGTACAGCCTAATGTATTTTCTATGCAACGCATTAGGCTGTATTAACGATCGCACCCCCTAGTGGTGAAGTTTTTAAAGTACAAAAAAAAAGTTCAAATCACCCCCCTTTCCTCCTTTTTACAAATAAAAACAATAAAAAAGTTGCACATATATGGTATTGCCGTGTCCCAAAAAGTCCGATCTATAAAAATGACATAATTTTTCCCGTACGCTGAACACAGAAGAAAAAAAATTCCAAACGGCAAAATTGCATTTTTTGGTCATTTTACGTCACTTAAAATTGAATAAAAGTGATCAAAAAAGTCATATGCATTCCAAACTGCTAGCAATAAAAAGTACGCTTCAGCCTGCAAAAAATCCCGCCTCACTGATGTCCGTAGGTGTTAGTACAAAAAAGTTAATCGGTCACACAAAATGGCGCCGTGGCGCAAATTTCAAAAATAGAAAATGTTTGGAATTTTTTTACGGTACCAAAACATAACGGAAACTCTACATGTTTGGTATTGCCGGATGCATAACAACCTGTAGAATACAGAGAACACATTCTATTTACTGAAGATTGAACGCTGTAAAGCAAACACCCTCAAACATGGCGAAAATACGTTTTTTTTTTTTACAATTTGTCCGACTTGGAATTTTTTTGTGGTTTCCCAGTACATTCTATGTAATATGAATGACAACATTAGAAACTCCATCTTGTCCTGCAAAATAAAAGCCCTCATATGTCTATGTAGGTGGAAAAATAAAAAAGTTATGGCTCTGGGAAGGTGAGGAGGGAAAACGAACGTGTCAACAACAAAAAAAATGCCGAGTCCTTAAGAGGTTAATATTGGTACACCTCTGACTGCTTAAAGGGATTGTCTCATCATGTTGTTTCACAGAGCCACAAGCAGCTTCAAATTCATGCATCCTGTTTTCTTCCTGGTCAGGCCATGGGTGGTTCTATAGCAGTGATATCATATCAGCTCAGTGTTCACAGCTCTTTTAATTGCACTGACATGAGAGCAGGAGATCATATCTATAGAACAGAGAGCTTCAGAGCTCAAAGTAAACCAAAAATAACTAATCTCCTTTGTTTGTTAGAGATAGCACACTCTTTTCTCAAGCTGCTGGTGTCCTGCATGCCGACCTCTGGTGACATCACTCTCTGGTCTCAGATAAGACAAAGAGCAGAGAAAGAAGGTGAGAGCAGGACAATGACCAGAGAAACCTGTGTGCACTCGAACAGATAAAATCTGTCTTATCTCCTAAACAAAGCAAAATAAACAAAGCATTGCAATTGTAAAAAGTCTTCATTTACTGTTTCCTACATGTCGAAAGCTAACCTTTCTAGTGTGTAAACCGCTTTAAGAAGGACTAATATTGATGACCCCACTGAATTGCATACGAATGTATGAAAATGTAGGATTTTAAATGGCAATCTATTTCCAATGTAATTTTTTTTGTCTGATAAATCTAATACAAATGACTGTATGTACTAAACTATAGAAGGAAGATATTGTCATGATTGACTTGCATGTACTATACAAAATGAGCAGCAGGTGGCAGTGTATGCTTATACTTTTTAGATTTTAGGACCATTATTACTACAGCCAGAGATAGTATAGATGATTTCATTACCTCTGATTAATTGCTATGGGCAACAAAGAAAGTCTTATACCTAGACCGTTTTCATAAATGTGGCCCGAAATTTCTTAAAAATTCTTTTAAATGCACTAAATGTTCCCATCTCTTCCCTTTAGATGCACTCGTCCAACTGTTCAGTGTTTCAGGACTTCCTGCACCACTTGCTGATCTCTAATAAGGAGCTTAATGGCAAAATCCCCAACAGGTGTTTGGTCCCTGAATCGCCCAATACATTTAAGGGATCAATTTCAATTGGGATTTAAACATTTAAACCGTCCTCCTCATCCTGTTCACATTGTGACATCATGAGACCAAGGCAACACCTTACAATTGATCAGCAGGACCTCCCCATTGCCAAGCTTCAAGCAATATGCTCGCAGACAGAAGTGGCCACTGAGCTTAGTGTGTCACAGAGTGTCATCAGCAGGGTGTATCAGATACAGAGAGACTGGAAGAGGCAGAGAAAGGCAAAGAAGTGGACGTCCTTTGGCCCCATTACACACTGATTAAGCGTCATTATAACCAATGCCCTGCGGAGCTGGATGATAAACGCCGCACAACTCCAGGCACATTTAAGGGAGGTGAGAGGCAACCAAGTGTCACTTCAGAGCTTTAACTGTGTACATCAGCGTGGTCTGCATGCTAAATGACCTGACCAGGCACAGGCATCATGCATGAGCCAGGGAGCATCTATGCTGGATGAGGGACTAGTGGTGAAAGTCGATTCACTCTGAACACAAATGGTGGCCACCAAAGATGCTGGAGACGTCAGGGAGAACGCTATGTATCAACCGGGTCAGACACCGCTCAGACCACACTGTTGTAAACCGTTACGAATGGTCTGACGTGGCACCTTCCTTAAACGTGCCTGGAGTTTTGTGGCATTCATTATCCGGTTCTGCAGGGCATTGGTTACAATGAAGCGCTCATCAGTCTGTGATGGGGCCAGAAGACGTCCACTTCTTTGCCTTTCTGTGACTCTTCCAGTCTCTCGGTATCTCTGATACAACCTGCTGATGACAGTCTGTGACACACTAAGCTCAGTGGCCACTTCCGTCTGAAAGCATTCTGCTTGAAGCCCTGAAATGGCGAGGTCCTACTGATCAATTGTAAGGTGTTGTCTTGGTCTCATGATGTCACAATGTGAACAGCAGGATGAGGAGGACTGTTTAAATCCCAATTCAATGTATTGGGCGATTCAGGGATCAAGCACCTGTTGTGAATTTTACCTTTAAGCTCCTTCTTAGAGATCAGCAAGTTGTGCAAAAAGTCCTGAAGCATTGAACAGTTGGACGAGTGCATCTAAAGGAGATCGGCTCATTAAGTTTATTTAAAAAGAATTTGCCATGATCGTGCCCGACAGACCCCCAGTTTTGAGCTCTGGTCGCTGGTTACGGGCGTTGCGATGAAAACCGTGGTTTATTACATAATGCCTTGCATCTGTATTCCCTAGTGTGAACTTGGTCTATCTTCATGCAAGGCTTAAAGGGGTTTTGCCACGATCTCATTTCATACCTCTTGCATCCAGCTCTTCACCTCTGTGTGCGCAGAAGGGGGCGTGTGTGATTTGTTTGAATTGCAGATCATGTGACCCAGCAGGATGACATCACCAGGTCTTTCATCACTGTAGTCAAAGAAAGGTCTGTTTATGTATAAAGCTGTGAGTAGCTACAATGTAGCTCAGAGGTAAAGTTTTTGCCTCCAGGCACAAGGGTCCTAGGATCAGATCCCTGCAGGAACCAAACCTGTGGATGTTTTTTCGCATTATCAATGCACATCCCTGATTGTGGTTTCTTTTTTTATTTATTTGCACTGTTTGACTAATCGTTTATGTGCTGATTTTTTTGACCAGTACATTTAGACCCGTGATTGCAAAAAAAAAAAAAAAAAACATTTTTCACAAAAAGTGCATAAAAAGACTCTGTGTGAATCCTGTCTTTCTTGGGAGAGTGAGGGCTTCTAAACGTGGATATTGTGCTGTTTCCATGATGAAACTTTCAGCACCGGTGAACAGGGGTGTGAATCTACCCATTGGTTACATTCACACGCTTATTTCACAAGAAAAAAAGGCGCATTTGTGAGAATGATTTTCTTGCGTTTTTCAGTTTGCTTTTCTTTGCTTGCAGTGTCTTTGGTGTTTTTTTTTCCTGCTTATTTTCATGTTTGTTCTCAATACTGTGGACTTCATTCCACCTGACGTGATTTTTGGCGCGTTTCCGTGCTGATAATTGTCCTGCACTTCCTCTTTTATTCAGCGTGAAACGCGTCAAAATGTGCGCAAAAAAGCACAGCTTATTCCCATATCATTCAATGGGACTCTAATGGTTTATTTTTTGCGCATATATTGAGCAGTAATCGCAAAAAAATGTGAATTATGTGCATCGAAAAGTGTGTAAAAAGACACCGTTTGAACCCTGCCTTTCTGGGGGTGTCTTCTAGATGTGGATGTTGTGCTGTTTCCGTACTTAAATTTTCATCACTGGTAAACATCTGTGTGAAGCTACATTAGGGTAAGTTGACATGGCGCATCCTGATGTGTATTTTGGTGCGTACTTTGCACTGAAATATGCAACAGAATACGCTTCCAACAATGTTTAGAGCTCATTGCTTTCAATGTAAAATACGCGCCATCATTCACACGACTTGTACTTTACAAGTATAATTGCAACACATATTTCGCGACACTTTTACTCGCGTAAATTTAAGAGCCTTGTCAATTCTCGAGGCGTTTACGAGAGTTACAGCCCCATAGACACAATGTTGGAGCTTATTGTTGGTGCGTAAACACCGCAAAGCACGCTCCACATTTTTGCCAATACGCTTCAAACTACACTCCAAAAAAAGCCTCTAATTTCAGAGTATTTTGATGCATAAATTAATACTTTGAAATATGCAGCGTGCACATACCCTTAGGCAGTGTTCAGGACTAACTTATTTGCAGTGAAATAAGCGCTTATTTTACAGAAGGAACACACTTTTTAAGCATGGTTTTTTTTTTTATGTGTTTTTACTTGTGCTTTCTTCATTCAATGTATCTTTTGGTCCATTTTTTGCTGCTTATTTTTATGCATTTTATTTTTCAGTATAAGGAATTGTGTTTTTAAGCGCATTCACGCACTGATAATGGTCCTGCACTCCAGTTTTTTTGTGCAGCGAAAAACATGTCAAATGTTGTGCAAAACAGAGCAACTGTGGCTTGATGTGTACTTGTGTGCACTCAGCCGCTGGTCGGACTCTATCTCCTGCCATTATATATGGAATCTTTGGATATTGTGGACTACTAGATGGGTCCTAACAGCAATTGCAGCTATACTACTACTAACATCAAGTTTATTTCCCTGAAAATATGACAGTGTCTTATATTAACTCCTTACCGGCCACCCACCGTCTTTTGATGTCGGGCATTTCAGGTCGTTCGTCTGCAGCGACGTCTTTTGGCGTCGCTGCAGACATCGTAGTTTGTGGCTCCGGGCGCCGCAGCAGCACTGACAACTCTGCTGTACTACACAGCCCTGATCCCAGAGCATCTCCTGCGAGCACCGGGGAGCGGCGGAAACCTCTGCTCCCCGGTGCTTTAACCCTCTGATTGCCGCAGTTCGTCACCGCAGGTTTCCCTGCTCTGTCGGGTGATCAGAACACCCGGTGACCCGACAGAGCCCGGGGAACGGCTTCACAGTCAGCTCTGGGGACCTACAGTGGCCACAGGATTGTATGTGTAACAAGCCATTGATCAGGATTGACTGTGAGCTGCCCTGATCACTGTCTGTGTCAGACTGATACAGATTATAATTAGAGATGGGCAAATTTCCCGAAATTCGGTTCGTTCACTTCGCCGAATTTCTCGGCAAAAAATAACAGTTCCGAATTACTTTGGGACGAATCACGTTAAAAAACAGCTATTTCCAGGCTGCACAGAGCCTGCAGGGTGCTGTAGAACGTTGTGCCATGCTTAAATATGCAGAGGGAGCTTGGTTTGTCTTTCATACAATGTTGTGTTTTAGTATGACACGCACATGACTGCCGCCGCTCTTAGAATCGCTTCACTATAAATGCCCTGGGCACTTATGGGGGCAAAACTGACCAAAAAACTGAAGCAGGAACGTAGCCTGATAAAGTCATGGCAGCAAAAGCTGGAAAAAAACAAACTGAGAGCTCAATCAGTGACAGAGTGTGGAGGTGACGGCGGCAGCCACAGCAGCATGAGGTCAGACAGTGGCACAAGACATTCTGGAGGTGGCAAAAACAGGAATAGGCACAGAGTGGCACAATCACACATGTGGAGGCCCGGGCAGCACCACCACCCATGAGGTCAGACAGTTTCACAATGACGAGTTTTGGGGGTGGGTTGGGAATACCATCCCTGTAAAGATGGTGGTAGCCAATGGGGAAACTGTCAGAATTTGGCATCAGGGGGGTGGGGGCATCAGAATAGTGTTTAGGCAGTATTTGAACCCAGACTCATTTCTCACAGTTTGGGTGAGGCGTCATGGCTGTGTAGTCTACCCAAGGCAAAAAGGGGTGTGGAAAACCTGGCTGATCCACCCTGATTCATCTTGACAAAAGGGCTTCGTTCCAAAATTTCCCGTGACAAGCGGTTCTCCTTTGGGGGAACTGGCCCCCCCGCACTGAACACCCGCTCTTTCCACACACTGGCCGGGCAGGACAGCTTCTCCATGCAAACTCGGCAATTTTCGGCCACACATCCATTTGGCTGCCCAATCCCCCGAGTCTTTCTAACTTGGGGGGCAAGTGCTGTCCCGTAAGCCACCACCTTTGGTTCAGGGCTGCCCAGGTCCTGCTGCTGCTGCTGTTGCACTGCCCCCCCTCCCAGGCGGGGGAAAAAAAGCTCTCATCATGGGCTCAGCTTTGGTTTTCTGCTATGGAGCTGGTACTGCCCAACCCCCCCCCACCTTTCCCCCCCAGCCGCGGCAGTAGTACGTGAGCGCGAGGAACCCCCCGGGCAGACCGTCAGAGGAGGGACGATGCCCGAAATAAAGGGAGCACCAACTGATTACGGAGGATTTTCCCATAGTATTTGAGTTTGTCCTCCCCTCAGTAGCTGGAAAAAGGCTCCCATTTTGGACCGTACGAGGGCCAATAGGGGAGACCAGAAGTCATCCCTCTTCCGATGCTGACTATTCGGGTCACAAACCGGGCAAATCAGCATGCTGCGGGCCCTCAAAAGGACCCAAAGGGGCTCCCTGCCTCCACTCCACTGAATAGCAGGTGCTTGGGGTCATCTGCCTCGCCCCTTTCCTCTCCCCATCCACCCCTCCAGTGTTTTCCCGCCCTCCCCTTGTCACCGGACAGAAAAACCCCTCATTTCACCAACAATGCTTCGCTCCAATGTCCCCCCTCCTCCCTCCTCCTCCATTTCAGTCCCCACCCACTCATTGGCCACGAGATGTAGTCGCCAGTCTCCATCCCCTGCCCAGACAGATTTTTCAATCTTTCCAGGACATGAAGCAGGGAAACGTTTTTTTATCCCGTCCTGGCGACGCAAATAACCGCCTTCCTCAATGGCCCAACAAACGGGAGGTTCACCATGAGCTCCACTGGCTACATCAAAGTTTCATAGGGGGGGTACTTCTGTCTGCCTGGATCATCAAAAAATCATTAAAGGGGGTTGCCCCTCGCTACAATGATTGGGTTTTAATTTAAAGATCTTTAAAAAAACAAGCAGCTTTGCAATATATGTTCATTAAAAAATGTTCTACTGATTTTGAGCTAGCCCTTTTTAGTATTACTACATCAGCTTCTAAAATTTCCTATAGTAGCCGACCTGTTGATCCTTATCTTACTGGCGGGTCAGTCTGAATGCCCTCATCACCTTTTGAAGACAGGTCAGAGAAAGAGAGCCCCTCCCGAAACAGAATGTTTCTGTAGTGTAGGAGGGGGGAGGAGGCTCTGGCATCGTGTCCGAGCTGCCTGGATTAACCCGTGTGTGCCGGGCTTCTCCTGCTCTCTACACAGATAGATGTGACAGCAGTGACCCTGTCTGTTATATAATCATGATATGTCTTTGGAACTGTGACTATACTAATACTATACAAATCAGGCATGTGAAAAACTTTATTGCTCCCTGTAATTAGTGAGACATCCTTGAGTTTTAGTAACACGTCCTTGTTTGCTGGAGATGTGGAGACTTGTAAGCTAAGCAGGGGATATAGGAACACATGCAACCCCTCTGCTCTATTAGCACACCACTTCACACTCATAGATCAGCCCTCTACAGCAACAGACCAAGGCAGTCACACACAGGGTGAACACTGAGAGCAAACCCCCTCCCCCCCCCCCCCCATAGAAGTTACGTAGCTGCCTGTTGCTGATGGGAGGGGGGAGAGGGAGCAGAACAGACAGACCAAGAAGCACGCCCCTCAGTTCAACTTACCAGGGACACTGACAGGCTGAAAGCTCGTAATGAGACAACTCCTTTAATGGCCTTTCTCTGTTCATACAGTCGGTCCAACATGTGCAGGCTGGAATTCCAACGGGTGGAAACATCGCATATCAATGTGGTTGGGGAGGCCGTTCTGCCGCTGCAACTCGAGGAGGGTGTTCCTGGCCTTTGTAGGAAAAGATGAAGTGCCCGCACAGTTTCCTGGCCATTTTCAGAATCTTCTGAAGATCGTGGAAATTTCAGGAACCTTTCACAACCAGATTTAAACACGTGCCCATGCAGGGCGCATGGACCATCCCTCCTTGGGGCAGCGCGGACCCCATGTTCCCCCATTGCCGTCACCATGGTTCCGATTTGCAGTTGGCGCGGAGAAAGCCACACATCGATTTCTTGCTGCATGACGCGAGCAGTTCCTCCCCTGTGTGACTTCGTTCGCCGAGGCAAGCTTGGTGTAGAACTGCGTGACACCGCTGTGCCCTACACATGTGGTATGATGGAGCAGTACTTGTGGAGGCTGAGATGGTGGTTGTGATGGTGGAGGAGGCGGACATTGGCGCAGGAGCAGCAGTTTGACAACGTGGAGGAGAAAGCGGCGTCTCCTGTCCAAGTTTTTTGTGTGCCGTGGCAGGAATCACATTCACCCAGTGGGCCGTAAAAGGACATGTACTGGCCCTACCGTAGTTACAGCTCCAGAACGTCCGCGCTGCCGTGCACCTTGGAACAAACTGATAAGCTCAAGGACTGACCCACCTTTCTGTTCTACATATTTTTTGAAGGGGCTGGTACTGCCTTTTTTTGGAAAAGAAATTACGGCTTGGAACTCTCCATCTCGGCTCGGCACAATCCATTAGTTCTCTGAACGGTGCAGAGTCCACCATTTGGAAAGGGAGGGATTGGGAGTACCAACAACTTGGACAGGAGCACGGTCAGCTGCTGCACCTTAGGATGGTTGGACCCCATACGTTGTCTCTTTGCAATCGCCTCGCTGAACGACTGCTGGCGCCATGAGTAGCGAGGAGCAGGACATCTGGACCGGGAGAGATGTCAAAGAAAACAGCTCCCTTTCTGCAGAGGTGGTGGAGCCCCTTTACTGGCTGCAATGGCATGCGTGCCACTGGGCGCTGCTGCTGCTGCTGTTGCTACGGCGGCAGGATGGACCACCACATCTGAGCCACGTTTCTCCCCAGGCCACCGGATGGTGACGCTGCATGGTTGACCCCAGGGCCGTGGTGCCAACGTTAGCTCCCTGGCCACGCTTCACTTTCTGCCTACAGATTCTACATATACCCATATTCGGCTCCCTCCGTGTTTTTAGCAAAGAACTGCCACACCGCCGATTATCGGGTTTTAACCGCCAACGCTCCGCCCCGAGTGAAATACTGCCGGGCCGCTGCCTCGCGAGCCCCTGTGCCGCTACTTTTCTTTGGCCTGCCGAAGTGGGTTTTTTTACCCCTGTGGCCGCTTGGCTCCCGACCTCACACTTCTGCTATCCTGCTGACTCACGGGCCCCACAACCCACTTGCTGGCTGCGCCGCTGCCTGACGCCAAGCTGACGCCCTCTTTTCCTGACGATGATGAAGCCCTTGCCTCACCCGGCTCCCAAGTGCGGTGGCTACATCATCATCTATTTGTGTTTCATCGTCACCTCCCGCTGTCCTCATCCCCCGTCTTGGTATGCCGAGGGTGACCTCTCACAACCTGACTCCCATGCCCCTCTCAAAATCTTTTT
>JAODAL010036732.1:0-41294 GCA_025379985.1 Phyllomedusa bahiana | reverse complement strand
CCTTCTGAAAATGTATACTGATAATAAAAGGGGAGTTTTGCAGCTAACAAAGGACCTGCAGTTACTAGAAAGTGTGTATCCTTTATAAGTTGGGGCGCCAATACCCGGAAATATTTCAAAGCAAACTGTTAATAATAAAGATATTCCATAAAGTCTACATAAGCTTGGTGAATTTACCCCGTGTTCTTTATAGTAGAGTTGTCTGTGTTCGCCGCGGGGGCAACCCCCCCCCCCCCCCCCCCACCGCCTGAATTTACAGCGGTAGATCTGCTTTAAAATTCTCTGTAACTACAAAAAAATTTAAAAATCTCTAATCTAACTAAATTTGGAAGGATCACAGCTAATAGTAGAGGTTTCTCGGCGAAAAGAAAATTTCGTGAGCTTTTTGGCCCAAGCAGATGCGGCCCTACCCTATGAGACGCTGAGGCATGAGGGGTGAAAAGGAAAGCTGTTTATGTAAAACGAGGTCAGTGATTTTTCCCGCCAGTCGCACCATCACATCCCGTCATGACGTGCATACACATTCCCTGCTTATTCTATCTGTTTTTGGGGCCCCCAAAAAATTTAAAGGGAAACGCCGAAAAAGGCGCGATCTTAATAGATGTTTCACATTTTTTTAACCCTTTAAATTTTCGTGATCTGGAAATTTTTACACCTAAAATCTTGCCGATTTCAACTTTGTGTAAAAATCGCTCAAAAACTACCTATGATTTTGTTGTCCCCCTTTTGGTATATCATAAAGGGGGAGAAAAGGTACCGCAATACAGTGCAGCCAGTGCAGTTTGAAAAAACACATCAGTCTCTGCCTTTAAAAATTTTTAAAAGGGGGATTTCCACCTGACTTTGATGGATATTTATAGAATTGGTGTAAAGCAACACAGGTTGCAGGGGTGTTTCGTTTTTGTTGAGTGTTTTTTGCAGTGGTGTGGTGCATGGAGATTGAATAAACTGACAGACAAAAAGCGAGTGGGGTAACTTCGGGGTTTTACCCTGGCACTGGTTTCTTGTGAATGTTAATTTCCCCCTTGGGATGAAATGGCAGCAAAAACATCCCAATACAAAATCCTTTTCCTGAGGGGGCTCACTATCTTTCAACCCCAATCTGGGGGGTAATCCACATTTTGATCTCGATTCCACGTTGCCCCTTTATCCCTCTTTCACTTGGGGTAATGGGGGTGTTAAAAAAGGTCCTTCTTCAGCTCTTGGTTTACCAGGACCCTAAAAGGGTCTCTCCTGTGGATCCACATGTTGGGAGTTTTCCACCCGTGCTGCCCACCTGTACCTCCAGGGTTCAATTCCCACCAATTCTGCCTGTGTCACCAGTACCTTCTTCTGGAAACCTTCTGCTTACTGGACTTTCAGTTTGTGGGGTGTCCCCCCTGATCTGCTATATCTTTTGCTGGCAGGTAGATAAGGTTCCCCTTTTTCTGCTGCTCACAACTGTAACTATATACACACTCAGAACTGAACTTGGAACTGGAACTGAGTGCATGCTTCCTATTTAACTGTGTAACTTGCCCCTCCCCTGTCCATTCTCTGATTTGCTGCTTGTCCAGCAGAACGGTCTCCCACTCTAAACTCCTGCTACCCTCATGACTAAGCATAATCTCTGCCTGAGCTACAGGGTGAATTAATCTCTTCCTTAAACATAAACCTATGTTTGCATAGCCACCTCTAACACTTTCCTTGGATGTCTGAGAAGTATGGGTTCCACCTCTGATACTTGCAGTTATCTCTGGAATGGGCCCCCAAAAGTGTTGGCTCAGAATGGAGAGTAGGTTGCGCTAATACATGACTTTCTATTCTGTTTTAAGGGAATTCCGAGTACAGCCGAACAGACAATGAATTATTAAATATAATTTTAGTTAATCTATCCATTTTTTACCCTAAAATATCTTTCCATTTATTTGATTATTTTGAAAATTAAAAACCAATGAAAAAAGTAATAACAAAGGACGATATGTGCAGTTTTTTTGTTTAGGCCCTATTCTCTATATAAATGAACTGTATTAAACCAAAACCAGGCGTATCATACGCCATGCACGACACATTTGAATGTGCCTTAACCCCTTAACGACCTTGGGCATATGAGTACGTCCCAGGGCCGCTAAGGGGCTTTGCAGGGGGATCGCGCCGCGACCCCCCGCACAGCCGCCGGGTGTTAGCGGCACATCGCCGCTAACCCCGGGCAGTAAAAAGCGCCGGCGGGTGGCTCCGCCCGCTGGCTCTGTTTTACCCCAAGACACCGCAGCAAAGATGGCCGCGGCGTCTGAATGAACACCGATCGGTGCCGCGCACCGATCGGTACGGTCATCGGCACCAACTGCGCCGATCCGATGACCTGGCATGGTGGTGGGGAGCCTTGTAAAGGCTCCCGTCACTTACCCTGGCCGGTTTGCCCCACTTCCGTCCGCAGACAGCCTATGCAATGCATTAGGTTGTATTAACAATCGCGCCACCTAGTAGTCAAGTACCGTAGGTGGCCTCAATGTTACAGTAAAAAAAAAATAAAGTTTTAAAGTACAAAAAAAAAAAAGTATCAAAAGTTCAAATCACCCCCCTTCCCCATATTACAAATAAAATCATTAAAATAATAAAAAAGTTACACATATTTAGTATCGCCGCATCTGAAAAAGTCCTTTCTATAAAAATATAACATAATTTATCCCGTACGCTGAACACCGTAGAAGAAAATAAATTCCAAACGCCAAAATTGCGTTTTTTGGTCATTTTACGTCACTCAAAAAATGGAATAAAAATGATCAAAAAGTCGCATGCATTCCAAACTGTTAGCGGTAAAAAGTACACTTCAGCCCGCAAAAAATGCACCCTCACTGACGTCCGTAGGTATTAGTACAAAAAAGTTATTGGTCGCACAAAATGGTGCCATGGCGCAAATTTCAAAAATAGAAAAAAGTTTGGATTTTTTTTACGGTACCCAAAACATAACGGAAAAACCCCACATGTTGGTATTGCCAGATGCGTAACAACCTGTAGAATACAGATAACAAATTATATTTACCGAAGATTGAACGCCGTAAAAGTAAAACCCTCGCAAACATGGCGAAAATATATTTTTTTTCACAATTTGCTCCACTTGGAATTTTTTTGCGGTTTCCCAGTATATTCTTTAGTTTTAAATGAATAACACCATTAGAAAGTAAATCTTTTCCCACAAAATAAAAGCACTCAAATGTCTATGTAGATGAAAAAAAAAAAAAAAGTTATGGCTCTGGGAAGGCGAGGAGGGAAAAACGAACGTGTCAACAAAAAAAAACGCCTGATCCTTAAGGGGTTAAGTAGGCACATCAAATTTGATAGCAATGATATGCTATGCGCCTAATTTAGGCGCATCAATTATACTATGCAAGGTATACAAGACGCTAGATTTTTGACAGGTTCATTCATTCAGGCACACTATACATTCATTTAATACGTGGAAATGCCTCTTTTCTGGCATGGCAATGCCCTCTCCACCTTAAAACAGAAAAAAATCTTGTTTCTGAGCATATTTCACATTTCTAAAAGTGTATGAGTTTAAATTTGGAATAATAGGGGATCCCTATGTGTCCTGCAGAAATAAAAAGAAGCAGGTTGAAGATTAACAAATGCAGCGTTCCAAAAGGGTCTCATTTTTCTCTACGTATTAAAAGTCCTCAGATTATGAAAAGGTTAAAGAGAAAGTGTTTTGCTATTTTAGAGGCTACATGTACTCGGTGTCTACATTGAAAAGTATCCAAACACCACAGGGTGGTAAATAAAGGGGCTAGTGTAACCAAATAGAGCATGAGTCTACAGCCTGAGATCGGAGTTTAGGGTGCAAATTTAAACAGGAAGCAAATAACAAGCTCACAGTAGTTTTACCTCTCTCAGTTATATGAGACCAACTTTGTTTTGTCTAATATAATAAATGTTCTTGCAAACAATTTTTAGATATTGGATTTTATCTCTCTTATGAGTCAGCTTCTAGCTTTATTTCTCCATCACGTAAAGAATTGGACAGCTTTAAAAACATTTTCAAATTAAGCCTCTGCAAAATATGGTTGACAAGGCGTCACTATGCTAGAAAACCCTACATACGTCGATATTGGTAAAACATTTACAGCATTGCTGCAAGGAAAACAAAGCTCTGTGTTTTTCTGTTTTTCATTTTTGACAAGCTACATGTGTCTTTCATGTCAAAAATTATGCTTCGACAGACTGTAGTTGGGAGTAAGTTCAGGGCCAGGACGATAGATTGGCAGAGGTAGGCGACCGCTTCATACAAGGCACTTTTGACTTATTGTTAACAGAAATTGTTTATGTCTACACAGCACTAGTAATTGGTCGGGAAATCCACTGAAAAAACCGGGCCCCGAGAAAACCCTTTAAAATTTCTTTCCTTTTTTTTTAAAAAAAATCTGCGGGGTTTCCGAGGGTTTTTTAAAAAACCCTGTTGTTTTTTTCCGAAATTTTTGCCGTCCTTTCCCCCGTACTTTTCGATATAAAAGGGCCGACGGGCAAAATCCGAAAACCGACCCCCCCAGTTTTTAGTGCAATTCTGCGCCCCCAAAAAATGGTCCAGCGATGTTAAAATGTCGATGGACTTTGGACAATATTCTAACATTGCTGTGTGGGAAATAGCCTTTTTCCACATGGAAAAAATTTGTACAAAAAGGGGTTACAACTTTTTTTATTTCATCCCACTTGTTTTTTTTAATGCCACGTGGGGAGAGGAATTTTGTAAAATTAATTTTTTTAAAGGGGAAACTAGCATCTTAATTAGATTTTGGGGGGGCGAATTTCTCATAAATTCGGTTCGGTCACTTTGCCAAATTTTCCCGAACAAAAAAAAATTTTGGGGGGGCCAAAATTTAACTTTTGGGATGAATCGCTTTAAAAAAAAACAGCTATTTCCAGGTGCACAGACCGGGCAGGTGCGGTTAGAACATTTCCCCTTTGTTTTAAATATGCAGAGGAGTTGGGTTTTTGGTTTTCATACAAGGGGATGTGTTTTAGTAGGGACACGAAAAAGCTGCCCCCCGCTTTTAAAGAATCGCTTCATTTTAAAAAATTTCCCGGGGGAAACTTAAGGGGGAAAAAACTGCCAAAAAACTAAAAGGGGGAATGTGCCTGGATAAAGTCAGGGCCAGCAAAAAGCTGGAAAAAAAAAAAAAACTGAGACCCCGGTTGGGGGCCAACATTAGTGCCCAGAGTGTGGGGGGTAACGGGGGCACCCAAAGCGCATGAGGTCGGGACAGGGGACAATGACATTTTGGAGGTAAAAACAGGATTAGGGCCACAGCGTGGCACATGCGGGGGGGGGGTCCGGCACAGCAGCTTGAGGTCAAACAGGGGGAAACAATGACTTTCTGGGAGGGGGCCCAAAAAATTAGTAGGCCACAGAGGGGACCAAGGGACAGGAGGGAGGTCACAGCAGCACCCGCTTTAGGTCTTGAGTGGCACAATAAACAAAATTTGTGGAGGGACGGCAGAGCAGTAATGGGGTTCGGGCAGTGGCACAATGACTTTTCTGGAGGGGAAAAAAACCGGAGCAGGCCACAAGTGGCACAATGACACAGTGTGGAGGTCACGGCCAGAAACAAATGAGGCGGGAGAGGGGCACAATGCATTCTGGAGGTGGCAAAACATTTAGTGGCCCAGGGGGGGCACAATAAACCCCAGGGGTGGGGTAAACCAGCAGCAGTTTAGGTAGAAGGGCACAATGACACGTTTTGGATTTTCATGGCACCGGGGCAACGGGCAAAAAAAGGGGACCAGCAAATGAGGTCAAAATTTGGCCACAATGACAAAGTGTGGATGTGGGTTTGGCAAAAAACCAGTTTCCCCGGTAAAAATGGTTGGGGCAGGAAAGGAGAAATTGTAGCAGGAAAGTGTGGCATCAGGCGGGTGGCGGCATCAGGGAAAAGTGGCTGAGGCAGGTAAATTTTAATCCGGGTCAAATTTTTCCAGTTTGGGTGAGGGGTATTGGGTGATGTATTTTTGACGCCAAACATTGGGTGTGGGGGGAAAAACCTTTGGCCCGTCCACGCCTGGGTTTATCTTTACAAAGGTCGTCGTTCCACATTTTCCCCTGGACCAAACGGGTTCTCCCTTGGGGGAAACGATTTGGCCCCCGGGGCCGCCTGAAAACCCCCTCTGGGGCCACACACTGGCCGGGGGGAGGAAGTTTTCTCCATGCTAACTCGGCAAGTTCCCCGGCCCAAAATCCAGTTTTTGGGTGCCCCGTTTGTCCCCCGGAAATTTTTTAACTGGGGGGCAGAGTTGGGTGTAAATAGGCACCACCGGGTTTGGGTTTGCGTCTGCTCCAGGTCCTGCTGCTGGTTTCTGCTGGCGATGCCCCCTACTAACGGGGGGGTGAAAGGGAAACTGCTCACGGGGACTTTCCCGACTTAGGTTGCTGCTGATGGAAGGGTGGGATGCTCCAAACCAACCCCCCCTTTCCCCCGGGAGCCGCGGCAGTAGTAGTTGCGCTGGAAAAGAACCCCCCGGTAAGACCTGTCAGAGGAGGGACGTGCCGAAAATTGGCAAAACGGCCAAATGACTACGGAAAGGGTTTCCCTATTTATTTGTGTTTTTCCTCCCTCTCAGAGCTGGGGAAAAAAAACCCCATTTTGGCCGGTAGCGAGGGTCCAATTTGGGGGGAGAGCCAGAAGTTTATCCCTCTGCCCGGGGTGCTGACTATTCGACTGTCACTAGCCAGGCAAATTTAGCATGCTGGGGGGCCCTCTTAACAAGTGACTCCGAGGGGCTCCCTTTCCTCCATCTCCCCCTGGGATACTGCCACGGGGCTTGGGGTCATCTGCCCGTCTTTCCCCATCTCCCCTCCAAACCCCCTCCAGCTGCCCGCTCCCCTCTTTTTGTCACCTGGGTAGAAAAACCACTCATTTCACCAGAAAAATGCTTCTGCTCCAATGTCCTTCTCCTCCTCCTCCATTTCAGTCCCCACCGGACTCATGTGGCCGCGAGATGTAGTCGCCACGTTTCCAGTCCCCTGCCCAGACAGATTTTTCAGCATCTGTTCCAGGACATGAAGCAGTGGAATGACGTTATTCATCCCGTAGTCCTGGCGACTGACAATAACATGGCCTCCTCGAATGGCCTCAACAAACGGCAGGTGTCACGCATGAGCTGCCACTGGCTGACATCAAAGTTACACAGGGGAGTACTCCTGTCCGCCTGGATCATCAAAAAATCGTTAATGGCCTTTCTCTGTTCATACAGTCAGTCCAACATGTGCAGGCTGGAATTCCAACGGGTGGAAACATCGCATATCAGAGTGTGTTGGGGAGGCCGTTCTGCCGCTACAACTCGAGGAGGGTGTTCCTGGCTTTGTAGGAATGGATGAAGTGCATGCACAGTTTCCCGGCCATTTTCACAATCTTCTGAAGATCAGTGGAAGATTTCAGGAACCTTTTCACAACCAGATTGAACACGTGCGCCATGCAGGGCACATGGACCATCCCTCCTTGCTGCAGCGCGGATACCATGTTACTCCCATTGTCCGTCACCATGGTTCCGATTTGCAGTTGGCGCGGAGAAAGCCACACATCGATTTCTTGCTGCATGACGCAGAGCAGTTCCTCCCCTGTGTGACTTCGTTCTCCAAGGCAAGCCAGGTGTAGAACTGCATGACACCGCTGTGCCCTACACATGTGGTATGATGGAGCAGTACTTGTGGAGGCTGAGATGGTGGTGGTGGTGGTGGAGGAGGAGCAGGACATTGGCACAGGAGCTGCAATTTGACAACGTGGAGGAGAAAGCGGCGTCTCCTGTCCAAGTTGTTGGTGTGCCTGGGCAGGAAGCACATTCACCCAATGGGCCGTAAAGGACATGTACTGGCCCTGACCGTAGTTACAGCTCCAGACGTCCACGCTGCCGTGCACCTTGGAACAAATCGATAAGCTCAAGGACTGGCCCACTTTCTGTTCTACATATTTATGAAGTGTTGGTACTGCCTTTTTGGAAAATAAATTACGACTTGGAACTCTCCATCTGCACAAGCCATTAGTTCTCTGAACAGTGCAGAGTCCACCATTTGGAAAGGGAGGGACTGCAGTACCAACAACTTGGACAGGAGCATGGTCAGTTGCTGCACCTTAGGATGGTTACTGTTACTGTTGTCTCTTTGCAATCGCCTCGCTGAATGACTGCTGGCGCCATGAGTAGCGAGGAGCAGGAGCATCTGGACCGGGAGATGATGTCAAAGAGAAACAGCTCCCTTCTGCAGAGGTGGTGGAGCCTTGACTGGCTGCAATGGCATGCGTGCCACTGGGCACTGCTGCTGCTGCTGTTACTGCGGCGGCAGGATGGACCACCACATCTGAGCCACATTTCTCCCAGGCCACCAGATGGTGACGCTGCATGTGTTGACGCAGGACCGTGATGCCAACGTTAGCTCCCTGGCCACGCTTCACTTTCTGCCCACAAATTTTACATATACCCATATTCGGCTCCTCCGGTGTCTTAGCAAAGAACTGCCACACCGCCGAGTATCGCCAAGTATCAGCTGCTGACTGCCCTCCTCAAATTGTTCATCCTCGCTATATAGTGGCGCTGAGCCCAGACCACATAGTAGATCTCTGGCTGAGGGAACCGCATGGAACAGAGGCGGGTTGAGGACAGGTGAGGGCCGCTGACCTGCTCCCGGGCCATGCCAACAAAGGGTTGTGTCTGACGATCCCACCGACTCTTGGCTGGGGTTGTCAGATGTCATCTGGGAGGAAGTGGATGACCTAGACAACCAATCAAGAACCCTTGGGTTGCTAGTCAGCACACGGCCGCTAGTTAACAGCGGCAGCTGTGGCCTCACCGAGTGACCCCTTCTGCGACGTCCCCTTGCTGTGCTGCGACCTGGGCCTGCTCCTGGAATGTTTGTGCCACTGCCACTCGCAGCTGAAGAGCCTGCCACCTCTCTGTCTGACATACTGTTTGTTCTAAAATGTACAGACACTGTTTAATGAAGATATCTGTATATGATAAATACACACCCTGTATTTGACTCCAAATGAACCCACTAAGAAGCTTGGGTAACCCTTGGATATAAATTTGCGCTCCACAAATGAGCAGGAAAAATTGACTTGTATGTGCCGTTTAAAAACTCTGTGTATTTTACTGAATATAAAAGCACAAACAGGCTTAATTAACCTTCGGATATGAATTATGCTACAGAATTTCTTCTGTGGCGGTGAAAAACAAAGTTTCTTTTACTGAGTACTGTAGTATACCAGAGCGCAATTCCTGTGGCTGGGCTTAGGATGGCACCTGTCCACAACTGGTATTGTATATGTGATATGTCATGCAATTTACTATATAATGTTTATTGTATTTATCTGGCAGGCAGAGAATGGGTTACGAGCCTTAGAAACACTACAACACTACGCCGCAGTGACACCTACAGGTTTTACAGGGAACTGTAGGCAGTGTAGGCCTTTCCAGTTTATTCTAGAAAATGCTAGAAAGTGGGTGGAGCAGACTCGAGACTAAAAAAAAACCTAGCTGTAACAGGGAGTAGAAGGGAGGGGGTTGAGCTGTGTGCTCAGAGTGTGCAGGGCACCTGCTGCTTGCTGTTCTGCGAGCAGGCCTGATATTCCAGAGAAGCCTGGCTGATATTTAAGAAGGGGAAAGAGATAAAGGAGAAGGAGGAGGGACATGAGGGAGAGAGATCTGAAGGAGCATCTACAGAAAATACAAGGTACTTCATTACTGTCAGTGGGAATCCTAAGGATCAGGAGCCCTAAGTAAAAGGACTTGAGTGTATTGGGTAGCAGAGATAACTGAGGCCTCTGTACCATCTCTTACTGCAGATTCAGGGGGTAGGATTTACTTGGACCCCTGGATTACCTCTAGGAAACCAAAAGTTGTGGCTTAAGGCCCGGGCCTAGTATCCTCAAGGCAGAAAGCTCCCTATCAGACAGGGAGGGAAAGGACTCATGCTCCATTGGGGAAAAGGATCACAGGATCATAGTGCCCACCAGCGTCCCACACGTAGTGACAGACCAGGGTCTGAGGCAGACCATTCTCCCACACACCACCTCTCTCCAAAACCAACACAGTAACCATTCAAGGCCAACCAGCTTTAACAACTGTATACAACTGGACTGTTCTTCAAGTACCTTTGAGTTCTTCAGTAAAAGAGTTATTGTTATACTGCCTCCCTCCTTGTCTCCCTGTTGTCTGGTCCCACTGCACCACACCGTCATCAAGGGCCATATTGCCGGACAGCAGTATTTGGGGTTGGCCCCGGGGGGGGGGGGGGGGGGAATACAGGTCCACACACCGCACCTTACACACAGGTGCAACCCCCCCCTTAAACCTTTACAGCGGCCCACAGAAGAGAGAGAGAACACAGGGAAGCGCCAGAGAGTAACCTGTTCCTGTGGAAGCCCTCGTGCCCACCTGTGACCGTGACAAGTCTAAAAGCCATCCTGCAGGTACAGCACACTCCCACTCTGCAGCTCTCAGTGTGTCCCCTCATTCCAGAGCTAAGCGCTATACAGGAGAGGCCAAGCCACTATAACCCTCTCCTCATCACCATCACTCCCACTCTCTCCTTCCACCACCCGGCTCGCTGCAAGTACAACTGCAGAAAAATACTTAGTTAACCCTTGGATGTAAATTGCGCAAAAGAATTGAACAGCCAAAAACTATCAGCTTTGTAGCGTGTTACAATGGCGTGTATTTTACGCTACACAACAAGAAAAACTTGTAATTAACCTTCGCTTGTGAATTATGCTACAGGAAAAATGTCTTTTTTGCCGGTGAAATAGACGGTTTATTTTAGTCACCACAGCAGCAGAACAACACTTAATTAACCCCTGGATGTAAATTGCGCAAAAGAATTGTGCAGCCAAAATGAAGTGGTATTTGTATTGTAAAAACACTGTTTCTTTAAATGAATACAACAGGAACAGGCTTAGATCACCCTTGGATATTCAATGTGCTGTGAGCAGATAGCATTAACATGTATATGCAGCTGCACTGGATGCACACTGGACTTGAGATTCAATACCCTACAAAATCAGAAATAGAACGTTAAGAGAAGCAGTCTCTGAGACCAGCTGTGACACCCCCCAAAAATCGCTGTATAAAAATGAGTTCTTTAGTATCAGCTATCATAAGCAGCCATGGCAGCACCTTCCCTAATCAGTACAGTGAGAGCGGTATGAGCTCCCAGCGTCGCGCCCGGACTTATATAGTGCGGTGACGTCACAGAATCCCGCCGGTCTCTGATTGGCTTCATCTCTGCACATGTCATGTAGGCTACGCCCTTCTTCCTCCCAGAGTTCTTCGCCCCATGTAACGCCATGTGCTCGCAGCCATTTTATCAATCAAAAGCACACTTCGTTCACGCAAAGTACCCCAAATTTCGACTTCGTTCCAAACCGAAGTTTTCCTGAAATTCTAAACGAATTCCACTTCGTTAGAATCAATTCGCCCATCTCTAATCATAATACATGAAACGGAGCATTTTTTTTTTCTGTCAGATTCATATGAAATGCAACAGAAAACACTGTTCATATGCTTCTGTATATCCTATTTTTTATGTGTTTTTTTTTTTGTAAATTGTTAGTGTAGAGATTCGCAAGACATGAAGACTGTTGACGCTGGTTGCGAGCCTGCGTACTGTGGCCATTGTACCAACTAATACCTCGTGTTTAACATTTTTCCAGTATGTCATTTTTTTATCTACTCAAAAATACTGGGGAGGGTGTCTGTACTTTGTGTTCGATACCCAGAAAGTGCTGGGAAGCCCGCCTAATCTAATAGTATGGGTGTCGCTAATAGGTTGTAAGCCAGCATGGTGCACCACACGTATCTGTATTTATGGCACTCTTCTGTATCACCTTATCTATATGCAATTGTAGTGCCAGCAACCACCCCCCTCATGCATTGAGAGTATGTGAGTGGTTGTTCTATTGGTACTTTTGCATTTGTGCAATCTCCCTATGTATTATTCTGTGGCATTTCTGCATGCTGGTGTGAACAGTTATCAAGTTAATGTGTAGTTTTTATCATCTAATTGTTCCCCTAGTGGTGGGGTGGGTGAGCTGCTGCTCGGCAATTAGTTGCAACTGTTTATCTTTCCCAAGTAGCATATGGGCCAGAGTTTCCTGCTACTGTGTTCAGTCTATCCCAGCCATTGAGCTGTAAATATGGCCTTTGTAGTGTTTTTTCAGGCACATACAGAGTCGCATTTCTAGGGGGGCCCTATTAAGGCTCCCATATTATAACAGTATGCATAAAGCCCAACTCATTCACATAGATATGTTTAATACAATCAATAATTTCTAGCCTTCTTGTACTTAAATCCTGGGAAGGCTTTGGTGGCTAGGCTTAGTCATAAAAAATTGCAGTGTTTTTTGAGTAAGTTATGTCCCATTTTTTGTATATGTTTTTTCTGTAAATCGTTAGTGTAGGGACTCGCAAGACATGAGGACCGTCGACGCCGGTTGCGAGCTTGCGTATTGGAGCCCCTGTACCAACTAATATCTCATATTTAACATTTTTCCAGTATGTCATATTTTTTATATGCGCAATAGTGCTGGGGAGCGGAGGGTGTCTGTGTTTTAAGTTGGACACCCAGAAAATGCTGGGCAGCCCGCCTAATCTAATAGTATGGGTGTCACTAATAGGTTGTAAGCCAGCATTGTGTACCACACGTATCTGTATTTATGGCACCCTTCTGTATCACCTTATTATATGCAATTGTAGTACTAGCGACCACCCCCCTCATGCATTAAGAGTATGTGAGTGGTTGTTTTATTGGTATTTTTGCATTTGTGCAATCTCCCCATGTATTATACTGTGTTTTTCTGCATGCTGGTGTGAACAGGCATTAAATTAATGTGCAGTTTTTTGTCATCTGGTTGTTCCCCTAGCAGTGGGGTATGTGAGCTGCTGCTCAGCCATTAGCTGCATCTTTTACTTTTTCCCAGGTAGCATATAGGCTAGAGATGCCTACTACTGGTTTCAGTCTAGCCATTAAGCTGTGAATATGGCCCAAAAAATTGCTGTGTTTTTTGAGTAAGTAATGTCCCATTTTTTTGTGTGTTTTTTCTGAAAATTGTTAGTGTCAGGACTCGCAACACATGAGGACCATTGACGCCGATTGCAAGCTTGCATATTGGAGCCCCTGTACCAACTAATACCTCGTATTTAACATTTTTCCAGTATGTCATATTTTTTATCTGCCCTATAGTGCTGGGGAGCGGAGGGTGTCTGTGTTTTGTGTTGGACACCCAGAAAGTGCTGGGCAGCCCGCCTAATCTAATAGTATGGGTGTCACTAATAGGTTGTAAGCCAGCATGGTATGCCACAAGTATCTGTATTTTTGGCACCCTTCTGTATCGCCTTATTTATATGCAATTGTAGTACCAGCGACCACCCCCCTCATACATTAAGGGTATGTGAGTGATTGTTTTATTGGTATTTTTGCATTTGTGCAATCTCCCCATGTATTATACTGTGGCTTTTCTGCATGCTGGTGTGAACAGGTATTAAGTTAATGTGCAGTTTTTTGTCATCTGGTTGTTCCCCTAGCAGTGCGGAATGTGAGCTGCTGCTCAGCAATTAGCTGCACCTGTTAATTTTTCCCAGATAGCATATAGGTTAGAGCTGCCTGCTATTGGGTTCAGTCTAGTCCAGCCATTGAGCTGTGAATATGGCTCCAAAAATTGCAGTGGCATTTCATACCAAGGAAATTTCTTACAACGGCAATGTTCATTGGAAGTACTCCTACTGGCACAAGCAGGATTGCACTCTTATGGCCCAATATGCATTGCACAGTAGAATTTTGTCCAATGTGTATGACCAGCTTAATACAGAGACTTCTTTTTAACGGTAGTGACCCATCAGCATCTAACAGATCTCAGATTTAGGAGTCCTTACAAGAAAAGACATGTTACAGAATAGGTGCTATGTAGAATCTTCATTTGGGCACCTACATTTTATTGATTTTAATCATACATTTTTTACCTGATTTTAACAATCTATGAGCCAAAGTGTTACCACACTATATGCACAATATTTTCACCCATATTAGGTAATGCAATCTTATTACTGCTTTAATATTTCTAAAGTCTGAACTTTCATCTTGTTTCCTATGATTTTGGGTAATTTGCATGGGTTAAGTGAGCTGCTTCTGAAATTAGTCAGCAGACTTAGCCCAGGCCTAAACTGGTCAAAGAAAAAGGCTATGGCGACATGCTAACTCAGCAAAGGGATAAAATGTATTCTAAGTGTCGGAAGCAATAGCGATGTCAAAAATATTGACATGGGGAGAAAATTGCAAATTTCAAGAAAACTTGACAGGACTAATAGGAAAAAAAACCCTGATCTTTGAAGATATCTTTACAACATAGTTGAATATCAACTAGCATATGGCAGATATATTGCAAATTAAAAAAAATATACAGGCCCCTGCTATAGTGCTGACAGGCACTCTGTGTCAGCACTATAGTTTATCATGTGCTGAATAACTAGAACTACTCTGTCACAGTAAAACACTTAGAATTTCCAGGAGGGGGTCAAGTCTCAAATGCAACTATGAAAGCATGCCTCATTGTTGTAAGACACTGACAACGCGATGCTATCATGATCCATGTCGTTCTCATGTCTTAGTGTCTCAGCCAATGACATCTGAAAGCCAACAAAACAATGCCATTTTCCCAAGAGAGACTGTGTTTGGATGCTTCTCACACATACCACAGAATGACAAAGTCTTTTATCAATGTCATAATATTACAACATTCCCATATAGTATTTTTTCTCATTATAGCATTTAAAAGTCAAAATGCATCTGATACCTGTCTATATAAAATACACTGTATATGGCTAAAGGGGCAGTGTGTCAGATTAAATCCATCCGGTGTTCAATTCATTTCTGTATCACAAAATCAGTTCATGCTACAAACATGTAAATTGTAGCAATCTGTTTTTTTCCGTAGCAAAGAATATGTTGTGTATAAAATAAGAAAATGGTGATCTGCCAATTTGCCTACACATTTAGAAGTTGTCTCACCATGCAGTTTCACTAAGCCACAAGCAGCTTTAGATTTATGCAACCTGTCTCTTAGTGGTTAGGCTGTGGGTGGTCTATAGCAGTGATTAACATATCAGCTCCTTATTCACAGCTCTTCTAATTGTACTGACATGAGAGCCCGAGATCTTATTTATGAGTTTTAAAACTCTCTGCTCTAAAGTAAACAAAAGTAATTAATCTCCTTTGTTTGTTAGAGATAACACACTCTGGACTTCAAGACACACCACTATTATCCCCCAAAAATTTTTGAGAAAAAAATATGTTTTATAGTCCGAGAAGTAAGGTAAATTTTAAGACGTTGAAGAAAATTCAGTTAAAATATAGCCAAACTGCAGGAAAAAGGGTGATAATTACCTCCCTGCCACTCGCGCTCTGGAGCTCCCAGGAATCTGCTCCTATTCATTTCTGGGTTTTCATCCCGACACACATGAAAGGCTCATACTCCATTATAGTTAAATGGAGTATGAGTGTTTTCTATGTGACAGGATGAGAATCAAGAAAAGTAGAGAAGTCAATCCTAGGGAGCTCCGGAGTGGCAGTGGAGGGGGCAGGTATGTAAGCATAACCTTTTTTATCTTGTCTTCACAGCCTAGCATAATTTCCTATGAATTTTCTTCCACTTTACAACACCTATAAGTAGGAATAATTTTCTGAAGCACAATACATCCGTCACGCCAAGTTGGATACCTGCTGTTAAAAAGAAGTGGTTCATAGCCGTGAAAAGCTGCTGTACAGAGTGAGGGGGTCCAAGCTAAAGTTTTGCACCAAGGTCCATGAGCCTTTAGCTAGGCTTCTGGCCACGTTCAAAGCAATAGACCTGTACGCTGTTTAATATTAATTGTCAGGATGTTAGATGGTTTTGTATATCTAGCTGTTATATTTACAGTAAATGGGTTAGATGTTAGATGTTTAAGGCATATCCACAGGATATGCATTGACGTATGATAAATGAGGGCCTCATTCCGGGGACTTGCACCTTTCTCTAAAAAGCCTCCCAAACATAGGTGTAATTTTAGGAGGGGACCGAGGGGACTGGTCTCCCCCACCACACACTTTTTTCTGAGTGGGGGATGGTCCCTCCACTTTTTAGCCACTACAATAAAAAATAATCCATATGAAAGCATGAGAAAACAAAAGGGAGGGGGCAAAAGACAGAAGAGGAAGAAGTTAACCCTTTGCCTCCTATATTTCTGTGCATCTTGAGGGGACAGAGTAGGTGGCAACCGCAAGTGTCAGTGCAGAGTGAGAGCAGTACTGATTGGTAGAGCAGGAGTCAGCAGGCGCTGCTTCACCAATCAGAAAGCTGCTCACAGTCCAGCACACTCTGTATCTGGGGCTGTGTAGGTATCTTTCTCTCCCCTCGTCTGTCACTTCCCCTCTGCTCAACCCTCATCAGAAGAGACGAGAGGCTCCTGCAGACTGAATCAGTGGCCCCCTTCCTCCCCTGTCTGTAGTGGGAGGAAGAAGGTGCCGACTCACTCAGACTACAGGAGACAAGTAAGGAGGAGACAATGGTACTAGGCATTTTGCATGCATGTGAGTAGGGTATGTACTGTATATGTGTGATATGTATATGCTGTATGTACAGTCATGTGTTTACATGTGTCCAGTGTGTGTCTAAGGATATGTTCACACGGCGTCTTTGTGGTCCGTAATTCAGGGCGTAATTGAGCTGCAAGACGCCCCGCAGTACGGACTGTAACTACAGTAATTCATAGCTCTCATTGTGAGATATTATTAACTTACGTTTTCCCCAACATGTACTGCACGCCGGGAGAAAGAAGTGGCATGTCATGTCTTTCATGCACTTATGCGTCAGGGAATCTGACAGTGAATGGGGGCAGCCCCGAATTTTAAAACCGGACTGGCCAGCGCATACTTCTAAAACCCCTGGCATATAGCAGAGTGCACAGTACGCCCTGCTATATGCCGTGTGAACATACCTTAAGGTTACGTTCAAGCGAAAGACATGAATGCTGATTCTGGGGCGGATTCAGTGCTGGATCTGCCTCAGAACTGGCATCCAATCCGAAAGAAGGCTGATTAACCTTTACCTTGATATTATACACTGATATCATTAAAAGTCATTGTTTACAAAATTGTTCCCCCAACTTTTTGAACCAAAGTTACGCCTATGCTCCCAACTCCATTTCACCTGGAAGCAGCAGAAAGAGGTGGCCGGGGTTATAGAAAGAGCTGATTGGTCTGTTCTACACAGTTTCTGTATTGATTCCCATGGGAGTTAAAGAAGCAGTGTAAAACAGCTCACTTGGCTGTGATTTGGGCAAGATCTGGCCGCGACATTCTGATGGGTATTCCAATGTCTGCAATTATTGAGATGAGTATATCTTTTTAATTATTTGGGTTCTGTACATTACTATTTGGTGCTGTTTTGTATTTTTCAACTTAGCAGAAACAGTGCCTAGGTCCCTAATTGCCTCACTCACTAGCTTCTAAATTGTCAGCAATGCTGCTGAAAGTTACAGGCATTCCTCAGTCAATGGCCATGCAGAGATATTGGCAAGGGAGTGAGATAATGGGCCACTTTAACCATAGGGAAAACGATGCTCTTGCACCGGGCCCACTGGTAGTATCACCATTTTCAACTGTGTCTGTAGCATACCAATGGGGTGCTGGCAAAGGAGAGGATGGGCGTAGTTGTTAATAGACCTATATCACAGCACTCACCAAAACCTCTCATGCCAGCTCCGGCACATACTTACAATAATGTGGGGGGATATCTGCTGCTTGATGTAGATGTCATTAACCCCCAGGCCACTCCTCCATGATGGTGGTGGTAGTCCATCCTGCTGTAGTGATGGTGTTTGAAGGCTCCCTAGATATAGATAGAGGAAGCAGGAGAGCGCAGACAGGGTTAACGGGGCAAACATAAGCCTTTCCTATTTTTTTATGTAAGATGTCATTCCTTCTTTCATTTGGTTACAGTCCTTTCTCAATGTGTTGTAGCTCGCAGCCAGGAAAGGTCCAATCTAATAAAGTCCCTTAGGCATTTGAAGCTTAGACTACAAGGAGCTTCTTTAACCTCAAGAGAACTGACATCCTTGTTCCTATTTAAAGCTTTGACTTTAGGGGATAACAGAGTGACCCCAGGAGAACTTTATTTGGGTTAGATGAGCCAAGCTAAAGGCAACATTCCGGACATCATCTATTCGGCAGGCCTACACAGGACTCGCTATGCACTACCTCACCTGTACACACCTCGGGCAACATGTATGAACAGGGCTGCGGCAGAAGTCTGGCGTCTTTTCAGCCTGAGATCTAACGCAGCCTCGTTCGCTCTATTTTTAATCAGACGCACTCCAATATCAGGTGCATTATAAAGCACCCACTTTGTAATGCATCTGAGATTGGGGGGTGTGTTGGAGACATGTCGCACTACAAACATAAGAAGCTACACATTTCTGACTTTTGAACGGCATATCCAGGCACATTACTGCTGGAACAGGTAGACCACTTTAGAAGTGGTTTACTTGAGCCAGAAGCGTCACTATGTAGCTAGAAAGTATTAGATCTATGACCCACTCTAGAAAAGGTTCAGAGATTAAGGCACATTCTACGCTACAAATGTGTGCAAAAAAATTGCAGCTGGGCGCCGAAAGTCATACAGCCCCTTGTGTACCTGTTTCATGGAAGCATAAACCATAAGAAGATGAATCTCCAGCAGCCAAGAAAGGAATTATTATTTAATCCATAAAAATATAAATTTATTATCCAAAATATTTAAAAACTAGACACACAGCATATTAGAAGGAAAGAGCAGTTAAGAGTCCACACTGACACGTTTTGAAAAAATGTATCCTTATTCATAGTGTGGAGAAAAAGCAAACACGCACCACTTGAGTAACACTGACCCAAACACCTGATGAAAAAGTAACGCCCATTTCTAGATAATGTAGGGAAACAAAACATAGAAGACAAATATATACAAATTAGGAGAACATAAATGCATATTAAAAAAAAAAACAGTAAATCAATACCGTAACATGAGATCAAACTTCGTATTTAGACCCAGAGGTATGCGTGTATTTAATCCAAAAATCCAGGAAGCCTCACGACTTCCTGCAATGTTCTCCACCTCTAATGGGTCTAGTTACTCTCTCGAGTCCCAGAAGAGAAAAAGCTAAAGTGTCTCCTAAATAAATTTCTGAGAAATGGTTAGAAATCGTATAATTTTTTTGGAGAGACGGGTTTCAGAGAGTCAGACAAGTGTTGTCTTATTTGAGTTTTGAGGGAGCTAGTCATCGTACAGCCGACATATTGCAACTTATAGGAAGCGCAGGATATAACATAAACTACATGTTTTGTATTGCCATTAATAAAGCTGCATATTTTAAAAACCTTATTGTTATAAAAAGAGGTGCAAAATTTTGTTTGTGTTGCAAATTTACAATCAGTACAAATGTGATGAACGCAGCGAAAACCTTTTTTCACTGAGCCAGATAGCTTGCTTATTAGTATTAGTAGAAAAGAGACTAGGAGAAAGTATAGATCCTAGTGAAGGAGCACATTTGGATACAAATGAAATGCCATTATTGAGATTATCATTAATGTTATCTAATGCAGATAACAGAGGTAAATGTTTTTTAACAATTTGACAATGTCATAATATTGTAAACTAAATGATGTTGAAAAAATAACACCATTAAAATAATTTTTATTCCATTTCTTATGATCAATTTGCAACAAAGTTTTACGAGACATAGTAGAGACTATGTTAGTTGCCCTTTTTAGATGTGTTTGACTGTAATGTCTTTGGGATAATCTCTGACATGTTAGCCTCCATGGTCCGCTAGGGATGCAATCCCATCCATAGAAGTCCATTTGCCCTTGGAGGCCTGCAGGTCAACAACCCTGACAGGGAAAAGTTTAAGTTTCCATTAAACTTAAAAGGTTAAGTTTCCATTCTTTAGTCTGACAATCACCCCAGATTACAGGATTTCACTCCACTAGCACTTAACTACCACTAGTTCCAAACGAAATCACTGACACTAGATCATTTATAACCTCGGTTGCACTCTCTCTTACCTACCCCTCTCTTGTTTTCATAACAACTGCCACCCCTGGCTGCATAGCTGAACACTCACATTAGAAAACAAGGTTGTCACTGTTATTTAGCAGATCTTTATCTCACACAGTACACTTAACTCATAATCCATAGACACAATACACTTTAAGGTTCACCCAAAGGTCATCCATCACCTCTAAGGACTGACTTTACAAAGAAGGACCGTTTAACCCAAGAAATGATACCTTAATACAGCCTTGTCCCAATATTTTCATACAGAGATCATATACCTCTCCTTCAGAATACCAAAAAGAAAGGATACATGAACCAAGCATGGCCTTTGAGAATACACAGATAGTAATCATCATTATCACAATATAAAATATCATCTTCTCTCACCTGAGTGCATTAACTTTAGTTCAGCATATAATTAACCTGTAATGTACATAAAGGGTTAACCCAGTGCAGAAAGGGTTAAATCCTGTACATTACACATCCAGTTTAAACGGGAGGTGGAGGAGTCTAGCAATATGTTATATGCTGTATGGCCCCTAAGGGTCTCACTACTTGTGATCCATCATAAGCAACAACTAATAGAACTCCCCTTTATGTAGAACTCTGTGCAGGCCTGACCACCCCAGTTGACAACAACAACAGCGTCTGGCAGCCAGACTGACAAAGGCGGGTATAGAAGGTGATCCCTCCACGAGGGAAGAACAGAGAGCAGGGGCTAAGCAAAAGAAGAGAGCAAATTGCAGATGCCACTGTTACTACCACAGGTCAAGGATTTATTAGGCTATGTTCACACTGTGTATTGGCAGGGCGTAATTACGCCCCGCAATTACGCCGTGTGGACGGGGGCGGGGCGGGAGCGGGGGAGTGAGCGGGGGGCGGTAGACAATCATTACTAGCGGCGCGTATACGCCGCTAGAAAGTGACATGTCAATTATCTCCCCGCCCGGCGGCTTCGCCGGGCGCGGAGAGGAGACGTAATCCATAGTTCTCTATGAGAACTGTGAATTACCGTAATGAATGGGCCGTTTTCGGGCCGTAATTGGCGCACTTCGGCGCGCAATTACGGGACCGAAATACGGCCATTTTAAGCCGTGTGAACATGCCTTTACAGTTTTGCCATGATTTTGCAATTTTTGAAAAATCACAGCAATATGGCATTTTTTTGCTGCGATTTTTCATAATGTCAAAACAGCAATAAATCCATGATGTATTGAGTCTGAGTCTGGGTTCACACATAATGGACACATCCCCACCAATATGAGACTAAGATCTGAATTCAGTGCATTTTTCAAAATGCCTTGAGATTTAAAGTATTTTATTGATGACCGCACATTCTTCGCATGTTTAAACATGGTAAATGCGCAGCCATTAACAGGCAAATTCTCTAAAGCTAAAGTCCTTTAAAAAATACACTGACTCACAGGTCGCTGCAGTTTCAACAACATCGCAATCGTTCCTCATCTGCCATGCGGCCATTACATGTGAACCCAGCCTGAGTATTTTTTCGTAACTGCCCTTCAGCCCTGCTCTTCTGCAATGTGGGCAGAGAGTCTGATGACAAAATTGGCAAGAAACCCATAACTATGGCTATACGCTCCGTGTAGATGTGCTTATTTACTTGTGCATCTTTGGATATGTTTGTGCACTTAGGAGTGTTTATATGTCTATGTGTGTGCAATGAGATGTGCACACCTCCCAACTGTTCTAGATCCCGTGGGATAGTCCCGGATTACAAGGGCTGTCTTGTGGTCCTGGGCAGCTAGAGGTCCTATGATTCAAGGCACATGTCCTGGATCCCCAGGACTGCCCTGTCTTTTTAACTGGGAGAGCCAGCAAGTGATAGCAGCCGACAAATATCAGATGTTTTTTATAGTACTGGCACCAGGGAAACGTCATGAGACTTTTCTCTACTGTCAAAGGTTGCAGGGGGCTTGCCCCGCAGCAGCACTCATGGCCTCTCTTGGCTCCTTCCCTAACCCCCTATGACTTAGCCAGCTTTCCTGCATGCTGAATAACCTATCCTGCACCCAGGAAAGCTGTTTGACGCTCCATTCCCCCACAGCAGGCTACAAGAGGTTGATGTGGGTATGGGGTTCCCCCTCCCCCCCACTGGATAGCCTATCCTGGGTATTAAATGTCAGTGTAGTGTATTTGTTTTTTTCAGGTTTCCTGTTTGGACTATGAAGGATATGTTGGACCAGCATTAGATCCATATCTTTAATAAAATGGTCAAAAAGGGATGATGTCAGGGAGTGTAAATTTAATTACTTTTTTTCTGTTGTGTCTGTGTATTTTTTTTTTTTTTTTTTTACCAATGTTAGTAATGGAAGATCTGACAAATGGTGCCACTGCCACGGGTGCCATTCTGTGACACAGTAAGTCTAAGCAAGGTACTAGGAATGGAGAACTGCTTGTGCATTTGCAGTTCTCTTCATTCACTTCTGTGGGAGCTCTCAATTAGAGATGGGTGAATTGATTCTAACGAAGTGGAATTCGTTTAGCATTTCAGGAAAACTTCGGTCGAACGAAGTGAAGTTTGGGGGACTTGGGTGAACGAAGTGTGCTTTTGATTGTTAAAATGGCTGCGAGCACATGGCGTTTACAGGGGGCAAAGCACTCTGGGAGTTAAAAGGGGCATAGCCTACATGACATGTGCAGAGATGAAGCCAATCAGAGCCTGGGGGAATTCTGTGACTCACCGCACTATATAAGTCCGGGCGCGCGCTGGGAGCTCATACCGCTCTCACTGTACTGACTGGGAAGGTGCTGCCGCGGCTTGTAATAGCTCTTACTGAAGAACTGATTTTTATACAGCGATGTTTGGGGGGTGTCTATGCTTGTCTCAGAGACTGCTTCTCTTGACGTTCTATTTCTGATTTTGTGGGGTATTGGATCTGAAGTCCAGTGTGCGTCCAAAACAGCTGCATATACATTTTAATGCTATCTGCTCACAGCACTTGAATATCCAAGGGTGATCAAAGCCTGTTCCTGTTGTATTCATTTAAAGAACAGCGTTTTTACAATACAAAATAACCTTCATTTTTGGGCTGCTAAATTTTCTTTTGCGCAATTTACATCCAGGGGTTAATTAAGCGTTGTTTTGCTGTTGTGGTCACTAAAAGAAACCGTCTTTTTCTCCGCCAAAAAAATACATTTTTCCTGTAGCCTAATTCACAAGCGAAGGTTAATTAAAAATTTTTTCTCTTGTTGTGTAGCGTAGAAAACACGCCATTGTAACACGTTACAAAGCTAGTAGTTTGTGGTTGCTCAATTGCTTGGCGCAATTTACATCCAGGGGTTAATTAAGCGTTGGTTTTCTGCTGTGGTGACTAAAATAAACCGTCTTTCACCACCAAAAAATAAATTTTTCCTGTAGCATAATTCACAAGCGAAGGTTAATTACAATTTTTTCTCTTGTTGTCTTGTTGTGTAGCGTAGAAATCACACCATTGTAACACGCTACAAAGCTCGTAGTTTTTGGTTGCTCAATTCTTTTGCGCAATTTACATCCAGGGGTTAATTAAGCGTTGTTCTGCAGTTGTACTCAGTAAAGAAACTTGTTTTTCACCGCCACAGAAGAAATTCTGTAGCATAATTCATATCCAAAGGTTAATTAAGCCTGTTTGTGCTTTAATATTCAGTAAAATACACAGAGTTTTTAAACGGCACATACAAGTCAATTTTTCCTGCCATTTGTGGAGCGCAATTTATATCCAAGAGTTACCCAAGCTTTTTAGTGGTTCATTTGGAGTCAAATACAGGGTGTGTATTTATCATCTACAGATATCTTCACCAAACAGTGTCTGTACATTTTAGAACAAACAGTATGTCAGACAGAGAGGTGGCAGGCTCTTCACCTGCGAGTGGTAGAGGCACAAACATTCCAGGCCAGGTCGCAGCACCAGCAAGGGGACATCGCAGAAAGGGTCACTCGGTGAGGCGACAAACTGCCGCTGTCATCTAGCGGGCCGTTTTGCTGACTAGCAACCCAAGGGTTCTTGATTGGTTGACTAGGTCATCCACTTCCTCCAGATGACATCTGCAACCCCAGCCAAGAGTCGGTGGGAACGTCAGACACAAACCCTTAGTTGGCATGGCCCGGGAGCGGGTCAGCGGCCCTCACCTGTCCTCAACCCGCCTCTGTCCATCGGTTCCCTCACCCAGAGATCTACTATGTGGTCGGGGTCAGCGCCACTATATAGCGAGGATGAACAATTTGAGGAGGGCAGTCATCACCTACTTGGCAGCGAAGAAATGGGGCCAATATCCCCTGCTTCTTGCAGTAGGTGGCAAGGTATAGATGTTGAGAGTGGCATGGGTGGTCATGTTGTGAGGGGTCACCCTGCAAAATTACAAGACCGGTGATGAGGACAGCAGTGACGATAAAAACCCCAAATAGATGATGATGTACCCGGGACCGCACTTGGGAGCTGGGTGAAGGCAAGGGCTTCATCATGCCCGGGAGAAGAGGGCGTCAGCTTGCGCGTCAGGCAGCGGCGAGCCATCAAGTGGGTTGTGTGGCCGTGAGTCCGCAGAGTTGGGGCAGTGTGAGGTCGGGAGCCAAGCGGCCAGGGTTAAAAAAACCCGGGTTCGCAGGTCCCAAAAAAGTAGCGGCACAAGGGCTCAGCGAGCAGCGGCGGTAGTAGTGACTCAGTGCGCAGCGTTGGGGTAAATCCGATACTCGGCGGTGTAGCAGTTCTTTGCTAAGACACCGGAGGAGCTGAATATGGGTATATGTAGAATCTGTGGGGAGAAAGTGAAGCGTGGCCCGGGAGCTAACGTTGGCACCACGCCCCGCTCAACACATGCAGCGTCACCATCCGGTGGCCTGGGAGAAACGTGGCTCCCATGTGATGGTCCATCCTGCCGCCGCGCAACAGCAGCAGCAGCGCCCAGTGGCACACATGCCATTGCAGCCAGTCAAGGCTCCACCACCTCTGCAGAAGGGAAACTGTTTCTCTTTGAAATCATCTCCCGGTCAAGATGCTCCTGCTCCTCGCTACTCATGGCGCCAGCAGTCGTTCAGCAAGGCGATTGCAAAGAGACAACAGTATGTGTCCAACCATCCTAAGATGCAGCAGCTGACCTTGCTCCTGTCCAAGTTGTTGGTACTGCAGTCCCTCCCTTTCCAAATGGTGGACTCTGCACTGTTCAGAGAACTAATGGCTTGTGCCGAGCCGAGATGGAGAGTTTTCCAAGCCGTTAATTTCTTTTCCAAAAAGGCAGTACCAGCACTTCATAAATATGTAGAACAGAAGTAGGCCAGTCCTTGAGCTTATCGGTTTTTTTCCAAGGTGCACGGCAGCGCGGAGTCTGGAGCTGTAACTACGGTCAGGGCCAGTACATGTCCTTTACGGCCCCCTGGGTGAATGTGCTTCCTGCCCCGGCACACCAAAAACTTTGGAAGGGGACGCCGCTTTCTCCTCCACGTTGTCAAACTGCGAAATCCTGCCCAATGTCCGCCCCCTTCCTCCTCCACCACCATCTCGCCTCTAAAGTACTGCTCCATCATACCACATGTGTAGGGCACAGTGGTGTCATGCAGCTCTACACCTGGCTTGCCTCGGCGAACGATGTCACACAGGGGAGGAACTGCTCCGCGTCATGCAGCAAGAAATCGATATGTGGCTTTCTCCGTGCCAACTGCAAATCGGAACCATGGTGACAGACAATGGGAGTAACATGGTGTCCGCGCTGCACTGAGGAGGGATGGTCCATGCGCCCTGCATGGTGCACGTGTTCAATCTGGTTGTGAAAAGGTTCCTGAAGTCTTCCACCCATCTTCAGAACATTCTGAAAAAGGCCGGAAACTGTGCATGCACTTCATCCATTCCTACAAAGCCAGGAACACCCCTCGAGTTGCAGCGGCAGAACTGCCTCCCCAACACACTCTGATATGCGATGTTTCCACCCGTTGGAATTCCAGCCTGCACATGTTGGACCGACTGTATGAACAGAGAAAGGCCATTAACGATTTTTTGATGATCCAGGCGGACAGGAGTACTCCCCTGTGTAACTTTGATGTCAGCCAGTGGCAGCTCATGCGTGACACCCGCCGTTTGTTGAGGCCATTCGAGGAGGCCACATTATTTTTTCAGTCGCCAGGACTACGGGATGAATAAAAGTCATTCCACTGCTTCATGTCCTGGAACAGATGCTGAAAAATCTGTTTGGGCCGGGGACTGGAGAAAGTGGCGACTACATCTCGTTTGGCCACAAGAGTCCTGGGGGGACTGAAAAGGAGGAGGAGGAGGACATTGGAGCAGAAGCATTGTCTGGTGAAATGAGTGGATTTTCTAGCCAGGTGACAAGAGAGGAGGAGCAGGAGCAGCTTGAGGAGGTAGATGGAGATGAGGAAGACGAGGCAGATGACCCGCAAGCACTGTTGCAGTATACAGTGGAGATGGAGGCAGGGAGCCCCTCGGAGTCACTTGTGCAGATGGCCCACAACATGCTGATTTGCCTGGCTAGTGACAGCCGAATAGTCAGCATCCGGCAGAGGGATGACTTCTGGCTCTCCACCCTATTGGACCCTCACTGCCGGTCCAAAATGGGAGCTTTTTTCCCAGCTATTGAGAGGGAGGACAAACTCAAAATTTCTATAGGGAAATCCTCCATAGTCAGTTGGCCGCTGCCTATGTGCGGCATCGTCCCTCCTCTGACAGGTCTGACCGGGGGGTTCTTCAGCGCTCATGTACTACTGCCGCAACTGCTGGGGAAAGGTGGGGGGGTCGGAGCAGTACCAGCTCCATCAGCAGCAACCTAAGTCTGGAGTCACTGATGAGCAGCTTCCTTCACCCGCCTAGTGAGGACGGTAGTCGCCAGCAGCAGCAGGACCTGGAGCAGACCTGAACCAACAGGTGGTGGCCTACTTGGACAGCACTGCCACACCAGTTAGAAATCCGCTGGACTACTGGGGAGCCAAAACTGGGTGTGTGGCCACAACTTGCGAGTTTGCAGTGGAGAAGCTGTCCTGCCCGGCCAGTAGTGTGGCATCAGAGGGGTGTTCAGTGGGGGCGGGGGGCCATCGTTACCCCAAGGAGAACCCGCTTGTCCAGGAAATGTGGAACGACTGACCTTTGTCAAGATGAATCGGGCGGGATCGGCAGGATTCCCCACCAATGCCTTAGGGCCGACTACATAGCCATGACGCCTCACCCCCCCCCCAAACTGTGAAAAAAGGGGTCTGGGTTCAAACTCCCTCCTCAGCCACTATTCTGTTGCCCCCCACCCGCCTGATCCCACAATCTGCTGACAGTTTCTCCCTCTGCCCCCCAAACCCTCTTTACCAGGGGCTGGTATTGCCCCCACATCCACACCTTTTTTTGTCATTTTGCCACTCTCTGAAACCCCATGCTGCGCTGGGGTGCTGCCGGCCCTCCACACTTTTGTCATTATGACACTCCTGACCTCATGCTGTTGCTCCTGCCCCCGTCACCTCCCTCTCGTCAAGTGGGCCCCCTGTGGCCTTCTTTCCAAATTTTTTCCCCCTCCAAATGCATTGTGCCCCTGTCTGACCCTCCGCTGCCACCGTCCCCTCCACTCTCGTCATTGTGCCACTCTGTGGCCTACTCCTGTTTGTGACACCTCCAGAATGTCATTGTGCCACTGTCTGACCTCATGCTGCTGCCGCCGTGACCTCCACACTGTGTCATTGTGCCACTGTCTGACCTCATGCTGCTACTGTGGCTGCTGCCATGACCTACACACTGTGTCATTGTGCCACTCTGGGGCCCTACTCCTGTTTTTGCCACCTCCAGAATGTCATTGTGCCACTGTCTGACCTCATGCTGCTGCTGCCGTGAACTCCACACGCTGTAATTGTGCCACTCTGTGGCCTACTCCTGTTTTTGCCACCTCCAGAATGTCATTGTGACACTGTCTGACCTCATGCTGCTGTGGCTGCCGCCGTCACCGCCACACTCTGTCACTAAAGTTGCCACCTGAGCGCTCAGCTTGTTTTTTTCCAGCTGTCGCTGGCATGACTTTATCAGGCAACATTCCGCTTCAATTTTTTGGTCAGTTTTTCCCTCTTAAGTGCCCAGGGAATATTAGAGTGAAGCGATTCTAATAGCGGCGGCAGTCATGTGCGTGTCATACTAAAACACAACATTGTATGAAGACCAAACCAAGCCCCCTCTGCATATTAAGCATGGCACAACGTTCTACAGCACCCGCAGGCTCTGTGCGCTGGAAATAGCTGTTTTTTTAACGTGATTCGTCCCGAAGTAATTCGGAACGAAGTTATTTTTTGTCGGGATATTCGGCGAAGTGAGCGAACCGAATTTTGAGAAATTCGCCCATCTCTACTCTCAATAAAGCCAAGAAAATCTCAGACAGACTTAAGCCAGCAAGTAAATATGGCAGAATGGCAGATGGTCATAGCCCTTTAAAAGCATTTTTCTTTAAAAAAAAAAAAAAGCTCCCAGTTGTATAAAATAACAAAAAAAATCTTTAGTCCACTGCGGATTCAGTGTTAACCCCTTAGGCCATTTTTCACATGGTTTTAAAATGGGCCGTATTTCGGTCCGTAATTACGCGCCAGAGCGCAAATTACGGGCTGAAAACGGCCCATTCATTACGGTAATCCACAGTTCTCTTGAGAACTAGGATTTGTCCCCCCTCTCCCCCGCTCGCGAATACGCCCCAGGGGGAGTAATTGACAGGTCACTTTCAGCGGCGTATACCCCGCATATGATGTCTATGGGCTGGCGAGGTGCCGGACCCCCGCTCCCTCCCCCGCTCCCACCCCGCCCCCGGCCACACGGCGTAATTACGTCCCGCAGTTAACCCGTGCGAACATAGCCTTAAGGTCTAAGGTTTTTTTTTTTTGTTTTTTGTTTTTTTTAAAGTCTGACGTGTTACTTTATCAGGGAATAACTTTTTACCTATTGATGTGATTTTGAGAATGATTTCTTATGAAACATTATACTTAAAGTTAGCAATTTTGGTAAAAATAATTCTTATTCTTTAAAATATTAAAATGTGAAATTTTTGAAAAAATTGCCATTTTCAAAGTTTAAATATTTCTGCATGTAGGACAGATAGTCATACCAAACAAATTAGTAAATAATGAACATCTACCATATGTTTACTTTATGTTGGCATCATTTTTTTTAATCAGTGTTAACATTTTTAAGAAAACTTGCAACACAGATTTTTTTTAAGGACCAGTACAATTTTGACGTGGGTTTGAGGGGCCTGTATGTTATACACTCCAATAAATGACTCCATCTAATAAACTGCACCTCGTATGGTATTCAAAACAACACTTAGAAACTTTGTTATCCGTTTAGGTGTGTCACAGAAATGAAGGCAAAGGAGAGGTAAAATGTCAAAACTTTTTTTTGCAGCATGTAAGTTTTCATCCATTATTTACTGGAACAAAGTAGATGATAGCAGAAAAATGCAGCTCAATATTGATTTCCCTGATTTTAGGCACCATTACAGGTTTGAGGTCACCCTAAGGTGCTAAAACTTAATAAACACCCCTAAAAAGACCTAAGTTGGGAAACTACACCCCTTAAAGAATATATCCAGGGGTGTATTGAGTTTATCGATCCCACAGGTGTTTTTTTTTTAAAATTCAGTTTTAGCTGAAAATGATTCCATTTAACAAGGAATCCTGGGAAAAAAGCACCCCAAAATGTATTACACAATTTCTTCCAAGTTCGTCAATACCCTATATGTGGGTGTAAACTGCTGTTTGGGTGCATGGCAGGGTGTACAAGAGAGGGAGCACTATTTGGCTTTTGGAAGGCAGATTTTGGTGGGTGCCATGTATAAATGTTGTTTTTTTTATGTTTTGCTACTTTTTCACAATAGAAATGCATTTGTAAAAAAGTGTTTTTATGTCATCATGGTCTGACAACCATAACTGTTTTATTTTTCTGTATATGGAGCTGATTAAGCGCTTGTTTTTAGCAGGATGAGTTGATGTTTTTATTGGTATCACTAAGGGGTTTATATGACCCTTTGATCTATTTTTTTTATCAAGATTTTGGGGAGGTGAAATGAACAAAATACAGAAATCCTGGTGGTGTTTTCTATTTGTATATTTTACAGCGGTAGTCGTGCGGTATAAATGGCATATTACCCAGCAGGTCGATACAATTGCAGCGATACCCAATTTGTATATTTTTTATGTTTTACAGCATTTGCAAAGTAAAAATACTTTTATCTAGAGAAGAAAACAAGTTTTTGTATTGCTATAGTCTGAGAACCATAACCTTTTTATTTTTCTGTGTACAGGGCTGTGTAGGGGCTTTTTTTTGCGGGATAAGTTGCCGTTTTCATTGTTACCATTTTGAGGGACAGGACTTTTTGATTGCATTTTAACCTGTTTTTGTAAGACATGGTAAAGAAAATACGGCAATCCTGGTAGTGGTTTTTTTTTTGCTTGTTTTTACAGCAATCACCATGCAATATACATGACATGTTAGTTTTACTCTGCTGGGTGATACAATTAGGGTATGTTCACATGGCTTAATTGCGCGGCGTAATAATTGGGGCGCATTTCGCTCGTATTAGAGTGTAATACGTGGCGAAATGCGCCTCAAAATAAGCCGTGTGAACATACCCTTACGGTGATACCCAATTTATATATTTTTTATGTTGTATCAGTTTAAAAAAAAAAGTGTTACTGTGTAAAACAATGTTCATGCATCGTTCTCTGCTGATTGCCATAACTTTTTCATATGACTTATTGATCACTTTTTGTTCCATTTTATGTGCAGCTGGATAAACAAAAATCTTTTTGGGGGGGTTTAACGTCATTCATTGTACAGGTTAAATCTCATGATAGATTTGATGGTTAGGTCGTTAGGCACACGGCGATACCAAACGTGTACTATTTTTGGTCTTTTTGGGGTGATTGGTATTTGTAATGGGCGGATTGTGTTTTACTGCTTTTTTTTTTTTTTTATTTATTGGACTTTTTTATGGGACTATACTCAGTGATCGTGAGATCGCTGGTATAACACATTATATTTAGTACATCGGGATGAATGATAGTTTGCAGTGTATTATGCCAGCTGTCATTCAGCCTATAAGTCTCTGTCTCCAGACGGGTCTGACAGGACCATTTGGATGCGTTTTCTGGATCCAAAAACGGATCCAAAGCACCGTGTGAACATACCCATAGCTGACCTATCACGATCGCCACAGCTAAGGTACAGACAGGAGGATTGTCCGCATATGGGATATCTGAGCGCACTAGGGTAATATATGGTATATCTCTGAAAGAGGCAGAATCTGGGGAATCAATATTAAGTTGCATTTCCCTGGTCACATCAACCGTGTTCCTGTGAATAATGGATAAAAACTGAAAATCTGAAAAAAAAAAAAGTGAAATTTTAAAATTTCACCTCCACTTTTCTTCAATTTCTGTGAAATACCTACAGGGTTAACAAACTTCCTAAACACTGCTGTAAATACTTTAAGGGGTCTTGTTTCTTAAATGAAGTCATTTATGCAGGTGTCTAACTTACATACGTATCTTGGCACGTATTTCGGGCATAAATTTGCAAAAATACATGCAGAAATACGGCTTAATACAGTTGTCATAGAGCTCAATGTAAAATCACATGAACTTTTATGCGGCACAATCGCTTTGAAATTACGGGCTTGCAACCTGCGGCGTTTAACATTGCACACTTTTTTTGCGCTGCTAAACACAGTCTGAACGCACCCTTAGGATAACAGCAACAAAATCGTGCGGCCATTAACCACTTCATCCAGACATGGTTTCCTTTGCATGCATTGGCCACAGTGGGCAAATGCCCAGTTCCAGAATAGAACATGCACATCCACTGACGGCTGTCAACTATGCAATAATATGATAGCAGTATAGTCTGTCTAGAAAACCTGTAACTCCATATACTTTGTCAATGATCTTTTTTATATCATTCTTTTTTTATTACATTTAACTAGAAATGTGCCAGGGGAAAATATATAAACTCTGTATAAACAACTTGCAGGTGCCAAATGGATCTAAAATATCCCTGGAGATGCCAACGGTTCATTTATTAAACTCTATGACACACCCGGCTGCAGCAGCTGTGTTGTGGGAGCCCTTCTGCTAGCAGAAGTCTTCTTACAAGCTATTGATAGCATTGAAAGCTTTTTACTACCAGGAGCCAGCTACTAAGTAATTGCAGCTGCTATAGTACATAGAAATGGCCTTATAAATAGCACTGCATCATTACATCTCCCACATAGATCCTCTCATATGCATTGGTTTTCACAGAGAATCCCCGGGTCTGAACAAACTTCACGTTCTGTTTTTCACTCTTATGACATTTATACAGTTCACTGTTGGAAACGTGTTAACACTTTAATGATAATTCAATCTAGTTGTTTAAAGTTTGTACCTTACAATAAATCTGATATTATCAGAGCAAATTAAAGAGAAGCTTTTCTATTAGAGTCACCTTAAAGAATATTGTACATAGTGAATCCCAAACATAATAGAAATCACAATGGACTTAGCCGCAGTGCTTTGATAATACGGTGGGTCACAGGCTGTGATCTGCTAATGGACTCAAAGCACAGGTTGTTACAAAAAACTAGAGGACAAAAGTAGGGATTTTAAAATTGTATGCTGCCCCGCATATTGTACTGGTAATGCTCCCACTGCTAAACATTATAAATCCTGAATTTTGTTGGAAATTGTAATTTTTTTTTTAATCTTAACCTGTTTTTTAGCTATTAAATGTTTTACAAGAAATTAATTTATTTTTTATTATATTCATTTCTATATCACTTTTATATTCCACAGTGCTGTACAGAAATTGTCATTATTCACATTCACATTGGTCGCTGTCACCACTTGGGCTCATAATTTAAATTCCCCATTAATCTACCTGAATGTTTTTAAAGTGTGGGAAAAAAACATGCAAACACAAGGAGAATATACAAACTCTTTGCAGATATTGTTCGTAGTGGCATTTAAACCCAGGACCATGTGTCAGACTTGGGTCCCTGGAGCTCTCCAATAGTGTTAATTTTCTGGCCCCCATGGAGTTGATTTCCTGGGGGGCCACCAGTGGAGTTTATTCTGGGGTCCACCATGGATTGATTCCGGGGTCCCCTGATTGATTCCTGGGGACCAGTGAGTTGGGTCCCCGGGGGGTCACCAGTGTGTTAATTTTCTTGGGCCCAACCAGTGGAGTTGATTCTTGGATCCCACCAGTGGAGTTGATTCTTGGGGCCTAGCAGTGGTGGTGACCCCAAGGCTCGGTACTGGCTCTGCTTTTATTCAGTGTATTTATTAATGATAAAGAAAATGGGATTAATAGCACTATTTCTATTTTTACAGATGATACCAAGCTATGCATTGTAGTGAAATCAAGGGTGTAGCTAAGGCTTGTGGGCCTTGGTGCAAAACTTCAGCTTGGGGTGCCTACCCCTGGAAAATGGCTGTGGACCACTACTTTAACAGCAGTTTCCCTACATGGCATGATGGATATATGCGGTGTTGTGTGCCACAGAAAATTATTTAAACTTGAAGGGATTGTCCAATAGAAGAAAATTCATTGAAATGGGGCCTGGCGGCAGAAAAAAGAGAAAAAAAGTTATACAGCTAAAGTGTCTGCCCCCTATTGTCCTTCCGACCCCTCTAGAAAAAAAAATATTTGTGAGATGAACAGTAAAAAAATGCAATTGTGCATTTTTTGGAGGGGAAGTAGAAGTTAGTTTTTGTTGGAGATACAGTTTATCTGTATTCTGCTGGTCAGAATGTAAACAAGGGCCAAAAAATACCACCACGTGATAATCGCATGTCACCACTATATAGTGACTTATACCACCATAATATTACTGACCAAACCAGTATATCCTGACCAATATTAACAGTAATAGCAATATACAAAGACCAAATAATACCCCACATATCACTACCATATAGTGAATAATACTATCATACTGTTCGGCCGATTATAGTGCCCCCATTTGTGCCCCCAGTAGGTAGGTATAGACCCCTTATAGTAGGAAGACCCCCAAATTAGGCAGGAAGATAGACACTCCTTTTAGGTAGGTTTGACCCTTAAAATCAGTCAGGTAAGTAGCAGACTTTTCCTATTAAGTAGAAGAAGTCTCCTTCATTATATAGGTATGTAAACTCCATTTAGGTAGATAAGCTATATGTAATAAAAGCTGAACTCTGAATGCTATGGACAGCAAAGGCAATCTTTCCGATAGACAGTTTTCATACATAAGGCCCACTATTTGTTTAGACATCCACTTAGCAAACGAGGTTCATTGTGGATATATGTAAAGTAATGCATCTAGGTATGAATAATCCTCATACATAATATGTCCTAGAGGGTGAAACACTGGGAAAATCACTTGTTGAGAAGGCTCTGGGTTTACTGGTAGATCATAGATTACATAACATCATTCATTGTCAATCATCTTCCCCTAAGGATGCTTTCACACAGCGCGGTTTTGGTGCAGTTTTAACTGCGCTCCAATTGAACTGCCTTTATTACCAGCAAGCTTCTTTCCGTTATCTAAACTGTTTGGAAAGTGAGTAATTAATTAGTGTGTGTGTGTAATCCACAAGACTTCAAACACAGGAATTGATTACTTATTTGAAACACCTTTCTGAACAATTTAGACAACTGAAAGAAGCTTGCTGGTAATAAAGGCAGTTTAATTGAAGCACAGTTAAAACTGCACCAAAAGCACACTTTGGACAGCAGTATATTGGCGTGCATTAAAAGAGGCATGGAATCGCAGAACAGGGATATCATATTACCGCTATGTGAAGCATTGGTACGAATGCATCTGGAATGTGCTGTTCAGTTCTTGGCTCCAGATTATAGAAATTATGTACTATAGTTAGATAACGTACAAAGATGAGCAACCAAACTATTAAGGGGAATAGAACATCTGAGTTATGAGGAGAGATTACAAAAAGTAAACTTATTTAGTCTTGAGAAGAAACGTCTGTCTAATGTAACTGTCCCCTACAAAAATTATTGGGAAAAGCAATTTTTTATGAATTTCAAACCCTCTCAAAAGACAAAGGAAGAGTCCCTCCATCTGGGAACAACAAATGTTCAGATGATGAGCCTTCTTTACCACAGTAATCTGTGAATCTGTGAAATAGCCACCCTTGGAGCTATTCACAGATGGAGTAGATGAATGCTTCATGAAAGGCTTAGATAATTACTGACAACGAAATAATATTAATACTGTAGTTATATGGATGTACAAAATTGTTGTTAGAATGTAGATCCAGCCTGCTCAGAATTGGAAATGAGGAGTGAAATATTTATTTTGGGGCAGATCGGTTCTTGCCATGTTGGTTCTACATTCTGGATCAATTAGGGGAAACAAAGTTTTAAAATTACCTCTCCCTTCATCCACATCTTTTCTCCACCCTTGGTTAGACTTGGTGGACATATGTCTTTTTTATCTGTACTACCTATGTAAAAGAAAAAAACTAGAGACAAAAAAACCCCAGGAAACCTTTTAGGTCTCTGTTTACACTACCACTTGGTTTAATGTGATTCTTTCAGTCAAAACATCAGACACTACAACTGATTCCAATGGACTCCACTGTAGGTCAGTGGGTTCCATCAGGCACCATTGGTGACCATAGTTTAACAGATCTGGCCCTGCCGTCCAGGTCTCCATTGTAATATGACAGTAACCTGAACAGAGCCTAAGAGGTTCAAAATTCAAATGTAAGTTTTATTTAAAAAAAAAAAATTCAAACCGTGCTGTACTTTGGATTTGGGACAGCCCAAATAATTTTGGGGTGTAAATTGCTCCAAAAATTCACCATAATCGCATTTCGTTTTCGGACACTGGTTAAACGAAACTTCAGCAAACTAAGATTAGGGTCAGAGTGAAAATATCTGGAAGGACTGTTCCGAGAGTTAAGAATCCTCATTGGTCTGTCTGGACATGATATAGAATAGAAGATAAAACTCATACTTACCTCCCGGACGCTTCTGTTCACTGAAGCAGTGAACGGACATTGTTCACCTGAAAGATGCAGCCAATCACAGGACAGAGCGAATTGTTAATCATGCTACACATTAAATTGAATAAAAAGCAATCAAGAAGTCATGTAAACCCCAAGTTGGTATCGGAAAATGCATTCGCCCACAAAAACATCCTTTAACACTCTGTACTGAAAAAAAAAAATAGTTAGGCTACAAAACGGAGCATTAACATTGTTTTACACAATAAAACTCTACAACACAATGCAACAACACAAAAAAAACTATAGAAATTGGGTATCACTGTAATTTATTAACTACCTTGGAGATTGTGCTATGGCTAAGACCTGTACCCCTCAGAATCATATTACCTGGTAGTTAGGAGCTTCAGGTATAGTAGGTAGGTATGCGGGCCCTGGGGTAGAATGAAAGGCAGGGACCGGGTAGTAAGTAAATGAGCAAAGCCCTAGGTAGGCCCTTAGTAGGTAGGTTGGTAGACCTCAGGAAGGAAGATTGGTAACCCACAGATAGTTTGCTAGACCCTAGGTAAGGGAGGTCGTGGGCCCCCAAAATTTAATTTATTCCTTTTAGGTATTTTTGGGGGGCCCAGAAGGGGGAAAAAATGGTACCCCCAGGTAGGTAGGTTGGAAGACCTCAGGAAGGTAGGTTGGTAGTCCCCAGTTAGGTATGTAGATGGGCCCAAGGTAGGTAGGTAGGTCCCAGGTAGGTAGGGCCCACATAGGTAGGTAGGCAGTATTTAGGTCCCAGTTAGGTAGGTAGATAGGCCCGAAGTAGCTGGGTAGGCAGTATTAGGCGCCAATTAGGTAGGGCCCCATTAGTAAAAAAGCTTAAAAAAAAAAAAATTGCTTTTCCCCCTTCCCAATGGGGTGTAGGGCCCTTTTTTCCAAAAGCATTTCGCCCCTGGTCGGCGAATGGCTGATGACTGGTAGGTCTAAGGGGCCAAAGCCAGTCTACTAGGGGAAATAGTGGGGGGGCACGGGGGCGCTCTGTTCCGCTAAGGGCTTTAATTGTTTATGTGTCCCGAGGACGCACAAACAGTTATTTAGACCGCGCACTTGGGAAAAGGGGGCCCCCGGCATCTGAGCAGATGTGGGGCCCGGCCCCATAGCAAATCGCTAAGGGCTATGGGTTAGTTCCACCACTGGTACCTGAAGAAAATCCTAATGAAAATGAGAGCCCTACGTCAGTATGTACTCCTCCTGTTCTGAAGCATGTTGTAGAGTCAAATAGTGCACTAGGGCCACATATGGGATATCCCTGAAAACGGCAGAATTAGGGGAATTAATGTTGAGTTGCATTGCTCCTTGGTTACATCTGCTGTGTTCCAATCAAAAAAATGAGTTAAATTTCAAAATCGGCAAACAAAGTGAAATTTTAGATTTCAACTCTACTTTATTCTAATTCCTGTGAAACAGCTAGAGGGTTAACAAACTTCCTAAATGCTGTTTTGAATAGTTTAAGGGGTGCAGTTTTTTTAAAATTATCATTTTTTGGGGTAGCGACATACGGGCCCCTTTAAAACCATTGAATTGGGGCTGGTCCCCCAAAAAAATCTGTGTTGCAAATTTTCTTGGAAATCTGAAAACATTGCTACTAAATTTATAAGCCCCTAATGTAAAAAAAATACATATGGTAGATTCTAGTTATAAACTATTTTGTATAGCATAACCATCTGTTTTCCAAATTTTCACAAATAAGGAAGGACTGTATAGATTGAAATTTATTACTAACTTAATTTAAAGTACAATGTATCATGAGCAAACAGTTTCTTAATCATACAGATAGATAAAAGTATTAAAAATTGAAACTACATAAAGTGACACATGTCAGATTTGAAACATGGGGCTGGACCTTTGGAGCCCATTTGTATTGGGAAAGGTTCCCTAAAAACTCTGTGGTTCTTTTTAAGGGGGGGTCAAGCCATTATAATCAGTTTTTGGCCTTTAAGGAAAAGTCAAAAGTTAGGGGTGTGCACACAATAACATTTCCCCCTCGCAAAAACGACTGTAAATGATCCCCGTAGGCCTCAATTAAGTCATAGGGCGACATGTATGATCGGGAGTTGCGCCTGTCTTCTGGCGAAAACTGCGGCTCACCTATCCGAATCCTGTAGGACGCAGTGATGCGGGTTAGGGGCAAACCCTTCGACACTTTTTAGAGCGCCTAACATAGGGGGGATGCAATGGGGATTGGGGTGGGGGTTCTGGGGCGGGGCGCGCACTTTCGGATACCCAAGGGAGTATGATCCAGGGGGCAAGTGCAGGGCATTGCAGCGCTCGAAAGCTCCGACAGGCAGACCTAGTTGAATGTGATCTAAATGAGCTGGAGGAGGCGAAGTGAAGCGAGAACGTAATGGAATGGGGCAAAATGTGCTCTAGGTCGACTGTTACAACAGTACACAGCTCTCCACTCCGTGAGTATGATTCCAAAAATCGCTTTTATTTACTGTAAAACATTTTCTGAAAAAGAGCTCAAACCTTCTAAATAAATACATAAATAAAATCAATAACAAAAAATCAATAACGGCGCAACATCAGGAATTTGGATGTAGAAAATTGCCGGGAAATACAGTAATTCAAAGTAGCTCGCACTCTGTATTTTGAACTGTCCCGCCTTTTCATAGGTTAGAATGGGTCAGTGTCGCTCCTATTCTGATTGGCTGGTTTATGCCGACCAATGAGAAGAGCTTACAGAATTTGAATTACTGTATTTCCCGGCAATTTTCTATATCCAAATTCCTGATGTTGTGCCGGTGACGGCGACAAACGCGTTCTTATTGATTTTATTTCTGTATGTTTATAGAAGGTTTTAGCTCTTTTAGGCCGTGTTCACACGGCTTATTCAAGCCGTAATTGCAGGCCGGATTGCGCTCGTAATTCCGGCTTGAATAAGGGGCGGGTGCGGGGGCGCTGCCCGCCGGCCCCATAGACTTGCATTATCCACGGTGCGTATTGCGCCGGGATAATGTGCAGGTGCGCCGAACGGGGAGGAGCGACGGAATCCACTGTTCTCTATGAGAACAGTGGATTCCGTAATTACTGTGATGGATTGAAGCCGTACTGCAGCGCAAATCCGGCGCGCAGTACGGCTGCAATCCGTGGCGAAATAAGCCGTGTAAACGGCCCCTTACAGAGGATGTTTTACACTTAATAAAAACGATATATTTACTAATACTGCATGCCTCATGGCGCTGAGATTTCAGTGCCCCGATCCGTCCATAGACTACAATGGGACAAAGTAGCTCGCGCTCTGATTGGCCGGGATAGTCAAGCCCCCGCTAGCTCAACCAATCAGCTCTTTTCTGCCTTTTTTACTGTATTTTGAACTGTCCGCCTTTTCATTTGATTGGTCAATACTACTCCATAGCTTATAATGGTTCACTGTCACTCCTATTCTGATTGGCTGGTTTATGCCGACCAATGAGAAGAGCTTACAGAATTTGAATTACTGTATTTCCCGGCAATTTTCTAGATCCAAATTCCCGATGTTGCGCCGTTATTGATTTTTTTTGTTATTGATTTTATTTATGTATTTTTTTAGAAGGTTTGAGCTCTTTTCCAGAGAATGTTTTAAACCTAATAAAAACTATTTTTTTGATTCATACTCCATGTCTCACGGAGCCGAGAGCTGATATTTATTTCTTGAGCGATCTTATATATTTTCACTTTAATTTTTAATGATCCACTTTTTCACTATATTTAATCGTTTTTAGACAGCTTTGATTTTTCACTTTCTTCATTCATTCATTTGAAAGACAACCCTTTTTGCTATTCACTAACATGTTTAAGGATTTCTCGCTGTTTTCCAGCCTGTCTCGAATCGGAATACATGTTAGGCGCAGTCCCGCACTGCACCTAAGTCCCGCACTACGCCTCACACACTGGCGAGGTGCGGTGAACTTTTCCCCGCATGTATGAATGCACCTCCTCGGGCGACGAATTTTAGGCGCAGTCCCGCACTGCGCCTCACACTCTGGCGAGGCGCAGGGGACTTTACACCGCATGTATGAGCGCACCTCGGGCGCCGACATACATGATGCGCAGCTTTCATTTGAAATCGGGCGAAAACGTGCGCTCCGACGCGCCGAGATTCATTCATGTTGCCCATAGTCTTAAGGTCGGACATGTTTATTAAAGAGTGGTCAGGTGTTCAATAATCCGCCATATTCCAGGTAAAAAAAAAAAAAAAAGTGGCCCAAACATTTCTATGTTGGATCCACATCCAAAACCCCATATAGATTAATTGGACTCATTTTCTGACTGTAAATTTGGTGGAAAATAAGTCTTAAAATCCACGTCAAAATCTGTCAAATTACTTGTCGGACAACGCGGTTTTCGGATTTAGAGTCCAACAAGGATGTTGATGTACCAACCCGGCCAGCCTCGGTAGTAGTACACGGCGGTCCGAGGGCTGGGCAGACCCAACCAGGTGCGGCGGCAGCTCGGCAAAGAAGAAGTTATTGAGAGTGGTTTGTGACGCCAGTTGGGGTTGTCGGCCAGAGTTCGGCCTGGCACTAATGAAGTTCCCTGGGAGATAGATGGTTGTAATTAGTGCCTGATGATTAACCCCTATATTTACTATTTTGCCATAGGAAAACATAAACTCTATCAGTTCTCTATCTGTTAAACACTAAAACGTAACTTTTATTATATCTAACTCTTAACCTCTATACACACTATTTAAAAACCTGATCTCTAACCTCATCATTTAACCCTTTTAGCTTCTGAAAGAGGGAATAACTCCCTTTCTATTATCAAGTCTGGTGGAACCCCCCCCTACTAACAGGGGAGCCTTATAAACTATAGCAAAGTACTAGCTTCAGTAAGGGATCCCAAGCCAACTACTTGGGCATCGTCCCTAATCTCATAGACACAGAACAAATAAGGCCCCCTTGTGACACCGTCTGCAGCAGGGGACACTTGTAGACAGAGGTGAGAGATCACAATTTAAAACGTCATATCTGACCTCGCCGACATGTTTCGCCAGCTAACCTGTCTTTATCAAGGCTTAGAGGTCCGATCACATGTGGTCTGAGCTCACTTCCTTTTATGTCATGTTAGGTAAACACCCCGTTCAGGTGCTCACCAATTAGCCATCAGAGAATCCACATAAAATCCACTCCCCCTTCCGCGTGCACACTCATAACATGTCCTGCTAAAGCTGCCACCATGCTCTCATGAGCAACAACCTTCAGTCAAATTCGCCATCTCCATAACGGGGGTTGCCCCCATTTTTT